>OMNW01001791.1:4445-21021 GCA_900303245.1 Selene dorsalis | reverse complement strand
ATATCGAGGCGATCAAAGCTTTCCTGAAGAAGTGCTGGAGTGTGGATATCAGTACCAAGGAGTACGCGTACCTGAAAGGAGCCGTGCTCTTCAACCCAGGTAGGTCTCCTGTACACGTGCATCAAACTCACTGAACACAGGTGACACACAATGACCTACAAGTGCAAAGAACTACTGTGTGCACGTGAGAAGTTCTGTAAAGTGTTAGACTTAAGCATATTTGGTTCATGCATCCAAAGACAGGGATGTTCTGTCAGAAACTGTGCACCACTGAAATGGATGAAGGTGCCATCAGTCAATATCACCTACATTTCACAGGTCATGTTGATCATTACTGTAGCCTCTCATTCACACTAAACTCAACTTTCTCCCCTCTCTTCCTTCCGTCTCTCTCTCCTCATGCTGACCCCCCAGACCTGGAGGGCTTGCGCTGCCTCCACTACATCCAGTCTCTGCGTCGGGAGGCGCACCAGGCTCTGAACGAGCACGTGAGGCTGATCCACCGCGAAGACACGACGCGGTTCGCCAAGCTGCTCATAGCTCTGTCCATGCTGAGGGCCATCAGCCCCCCGGTGGTGGCTCAGCTCTTCTTCAGACCCGTCATAGGGACCGTCAACATAGAGGAGGTGCTCATGGAGATGTTCTACGGGAAGTAGGTCACAGTCCCACAGAGGTCTGAGGTGAACTCAGCAGGTCCAGCTGCCCGGTGGACTGACGCGCTCTCAGCTCTTTATGCGGGGTGAGGGCTGGTGAAGAGGAGATTATGGACTGAATTTACAACTTCTGTATGTGATGGATCTTCAAAGGCTGTGAAAAGACCAACACAGGCAAAGGACTGTGCGTGTATGTGTGTGTCTGTGTGTGTGCATGAGATGAGAGAGTGAAGGATGAGGAGGAGATGGACATGTGTTATAAAGGAGGTAAAAGACAAAGCAGCTGCTGGAGTTCATAATTTATTTGTTTTTATAAATACTATTTTTCTATAATAAAAGAGTACTGTCTGAGTTGTTGATTTGTTTAACTCTGCTTCTACCCGTGTGTGTGCCTGTGTGTGTGTGTTATATCAGCTTTTATTGCAGACACACTTTCCAGTGAGGGAAGCATGAAATCAGCCCTAAAAGGAGATAATCTCCTTGTGCGTAAATCTTGACGTATCACCTTGAGAGATCTGACTCATGTCGGCTATTGTTTACAGAAGTTAATGATATTACGTTTTTTTTCTTTTTTCTTTACATCAACGATTATGAGAGGGCCACAGTGTGATTCACACCTGACGTTCAGCAGGTAGGTATAAGTCAGAGAGTCGAAGGTCTGAGACTCTAAATACAGGTGAAAGACCTGGTTAGACCACCAGGGTGCAACAGCATACCACACACACATCACTCTGCTCATGCACACACACACACACACAAACACACACATAAGTAGAGTGTACGAAAAAGCACCTCAGGTAATGTTCTACCTGTCTCTACAGTTCAGGCCATTGCAGCATAATTTTGTGGATGCAGACAAAAAATGCCCCCAGCGCGAAGTATCCAGGGAGAGGATGGAGGACTTACTCATGGGGAAAAAACATCTGTCTACCTGCAGAGAAGAAACATCTGGACACTGCACAAAAAGGGCCGCCACAGCCAGATTAAACTAGTGCCATCATCATCATCATCACCATCATCATCGCCATCATCCTCATCTTCATACAACATCAGGTTTCATCAGAGGTGGACAAAGTCACAGTTTAGACCCTCCTGGTCAAATGTGACTCCAGTACTATAGTGGAAATTGTTTAGTTGCATTTTTTCAAAGTACTGGAGTACTTCTTTGAAAAACGTAAGTATTCAAAAATACATTCTTTTATGTCAACACATTTTTGTTTCGTCCTTTTCAGATTTCTTTCACGTTTCGGTGTGATAAAGAAAATATTATAACAGACGGACTCTGTCTCAATTTTTGAATGTTTCATCATGGACTTGAGATAAGGTCACAACGCTCTGCTCTGCCTCATCGTTAAGAGATTGACAGATTTAAACTGATCAGTTCAAACATGGCCGACACTGTAAGAGTAGTTTGAGATGGGGGTTTTTTTCTTCTCTTTTACAGTGAGTTTATAATTTTTTCAACAGATACCAAAGCTTCAAAGTAACAAGTAGCCTATTTCACAGAAATGTAGAAAAGTCAATAGTACAACATTTATATTTAAAGTGAAGCCTAAAGTCACAAGTTTCCAAAACAAATACTTAAGTTAAGTACAGGTAAGCACTTTACTCAAGTACTTTGTAACCGTCCACCCCCAGATTCCAGTATTTCTATCGAGACACTACAATACTAATATTCACCTTGGACAATGGGACAAAGACTTCCTGCTGGTACAGTACACACAATCAAAACTGATGGTTTTATATGAAGCTGAGTCCCTAAGCACCTGATACCTGCTTCCAGCAGCTATAACACTTAGTCACTGTTCAAAGGCCAGATGGCCTGTACCTGTGTGAGGTCCCTGCGGCCTCGTTTTGGCTCACTCTGACAAAATAACCTGGCCAGGAGTTTAGTATTTTATATAGGCTATAAATATATATAGATATATCCTGCTCTGCTCACTTTAGGATTACGGCTCCTGGAGGAAGTACTGAGGTCTTTTAGCAAAACCACAATGTGGGAATATCACTCTAAGTAAAATTACAGATACATTTCAACATATATTACATAGCCTCAGTAAAAGTTTTAATTATTGAGGATGTCACAGTGCCAGAAGTTTGGTGATCGATACCAGTGCCAACAAAACTCCATCATCCTCAACACAGCAGAAAATAGCAACCAACCCTGACACGAGGACGTGAAAACACTGATATGATAATATAATAAGTGTTATATAGTGACAGACTGAACAGTAATGGTCGTTAGGCCTACCTGTTAATGCTGCATCCTGCTGACACGACGAGTTGTCTCCACGTTAGCTCCAACAGGCTAAAGTTAGCCTACACAAGTTGACGTTAGCTCCAACAGGCTAAAGTTAGCATACACAAGTTGACGTTAGCTCCAACAGGCTAAAGTTAGCCTAGACAAGTTCACGTTAGCGTTTACGGACGTTTTGTGTAAAATAACATATTTTCCTTTCATAACGGTTGTTGTTCGACTCGAACACCTGTGGAGTTTACTGCCCTCGTTAGTTAGAGAACAATTACCGTCGACTTCCTGTTTACACCAGTGTACAGTGTACGTGCTTATACGATTTAAAGTGTCGCAGTCGGAAGGAGATTGTTTTTGTTAAAAAAAAACAAAACACCATCTTAAGGTTAAAACGTGAATTTAACGTTAAAGACTGGCTACGTAATAATCATAATTCAGGATATTTGAAAAGTAACATGAAAAAAAAAAATAAGTGGCGTAAAAACAACATTTGCCTTGAAATTGTTGTCGTCATGTATTTCCCTCAGCTGCTGCTCGTCAGAGAAACCACCAGGTCATGAAATGGCCTCTTGTTTGTGTTTAAACTTTAAAACTGGGAGCTCTGCCATCAGTGGCTGTGCAACAGCATACAGATGCTGACCAGAGTGTGCAGGCCAGGAGAAGCTGTAACATGTCACCTACAGCCTTATCAAAAAATGGCATCACCAGCCATATTCTGATCTTTATCAATGGGAGGATTGACGGGACTGACTGAGCAGAGCTTGTCACCATAAAGTAATGGTGTACATTTAGCCCATCTGATAAAGCATCTCCCACTCCCTGCAATTACTGCTGTTATCAATCTGTTCCACTTATTATCAAACTGAAATCCAAAAACAGAACAAAACATGAAAAGGTGTTTAAAATAGGAGTGGTGGGTTTTCATGTGGACCACAAAGGAGCAAAATGGTTTTGTCCCTGGGAAATGTTTGATCCCGGTTTAGCACAGAATGACCACATGCAAGGAGAATTGGAGGTCACACATACAAAGGGGGTGCGGACAAAAATAAACAGGACCATGAAAACATGTAAATTATCAACTGATGTTCATGTGAGCATGTCACTGATATTTCTCATACACCTCCTGGTGGTCTGATTAGATATTACAGGAGCAAAAAAACTAAGATGACTCACGCACACACACACAAACGCACAGAGACACTATTGTGCAGTCGCCACTGAGGACCTTGCTCTGAAGACATTCTTATTCCTGTCTGCTTCCTCAACACGTTCCCGTTCAATGGGGCCGGTTTTCTCTCCAATTAAGTCCTTAATTGTTCTGGGTAATAAAGACTCTATTAATTCTGTGTCTGCTAATAAAACTCCAGCTGTCTGGTCGCAGGCTGCCAACATGCAACAGTCACCAGCTCTACTTGTGGTTGACAACATGTTGTGTGTGTTTGCATGTCGCCAACTGTTGGCATAATTTATTGTTCAGACACACACATACACACACAGAGAAAGTACATTTCAGAGGTTGGGATTCAATTATTTTTCACTGACACTGCTAGAACTGACTTTTCTTTTTGTTGGACTTGTCTGAAACCATCTGAAACTATCTGAGCCGCTCTGTGTACCCCAGCACGAACAAAACTGTCCATCTTCTTTCCTTTATGGCAGCAAACTCAGTCTTCCTCTCACTCACTTCATCTTTCCTCTGCCTTTATCTCTGCCAGTGTGTCCCAGTCTTTTTCCTCTGCCCCAGTTTCTCTTTTTCTCTCCTCTCTCCTGGGATTGACAGAGAATCCGTAAATCTGCTTTCCGTGTCTGTGTTTACCCCTTGTAGGTAGTGTTTATCCCCAGGAGATGGCAGTGTTTGGCAGCACTCAAACGCTGTTGTGTTTAAAAAAGAAGAAGTCAGGCAACAAATGAGATTTCTTGGCTTTAAGCCAAAATATATTTGGCTAATATCAGCACATAAAGAAGATGGTCTTTTTGTGTTTTCTGCTGCTTTCTGGCACGATTGGTAGATACATAGGGAAACTGAGGAGAGAGTAATGAAGCTGCCATGAAATTAATGTGCCCAGCAGATAATGAAGCAAATGAAATAGCAATTGTATGATGTGTATTCCAGCCTAGTAGGCCTCGGAGAGTTACCAGCACATTTTAAACAGTCAGATTGCTACCACAGGCAGCTGTATAACACACTGTATAATTGTTGACCTTTCTTCTTTACCCACTGCATTGACAGCAGATGTAAAGGTTGTAGTGTTTTATTATTTGCTGAGAGTGAGAGGATAATTGGGAGAAAGCAGTCCAAACATACATCTGGATATACACCTGTCCTGTCCTCTGGGTACAGAACAGTAAATGCTCCATTGTTTGCAAAGCACATTTCAAACTGCTGGTTTCTGGATTGAAATTAATTCACCTTGTGGTTATTTAAGAAAATAATCAGACAGCAGATGGAGCGGAATAAGTACATACAAGCACACACTGTTTTCCGGCTGTTACTCGACTACTATAGCTGTGTAGAGCTGGCTGCCACAACAACAGTTGGCAGTTGTAGGCACAGTTTTGTTATGTGCTGTTTAAAGGAATTTCATCGATATCCGGAGACAACAATGCTTCTTCATTTCCCCAGTCTGATCACCGGTTCAGCCGACAAACTTCAAACCATTAGCTGATGGTCATAGAGATCATAAAGCCGCCATAGAGTCTGATGAATCTGCCATTAATGTGGCTGCTGGGAGAGTAATCGGATGTGTAATGGCTGTTAGGAATTAGTGACAACAAACAGTCAAAGTTGGACACAAAAGAAAAACATCAAAAGGAAATCAATGTTTTTAATGTGCAGTGAGAAAGTAAGGGCAACTGATAATGATTGTGTTTCTATAAAGATAGACATTTCTTTCCAAGTGAAAATTGTGTTTATATATTTATATAAATATCTATATTATATATAGAATACATATCTATTTGCTATGCATACTCAAAAATCACACCTTCAAATATATTTAAAAAGTCTTTCAAAACACAAATGTTTTCTTTTCTTTCCTTAAACATGAACTATCCATATGAACCAAAGTAATTATCAAGATGGGAATAATATTGTGTTTTAAAAACCAAAACATTGAAAATGCTTTACTTTTGAATCTAGAACAGTAGAGGACATATTTTTTCATGTGGGATTCAAAAGCCACCTTAATCTCTTAACAAACCAGGAATCACATTGCAAGGATACAAAACCAGCATAACACTTATACACAAATCCCCTTTCTATGGTAGATGAAATGCAAATAAGTATGACTTCTCAAGCAAACTCTTTTTCTGTTATAAAAATAGAATTCTTTTTAAAATAATCTACAGATTTCTTTTTAAGGTGAGGCATTTCACTATCACTCTAAAACAGCAAGGCTGCTTGTTTCAATAGAAAATATGAAGCTTTAGAGAGAGATCTGCCAGTCTATCGGTCTATCTGATTGGAGAGGACCAGCACGGTCCCCCAACCGCTGCACCTTCTCGCTCTCACAGGACGGTGTGTGTTCGCCAGCTCCTCCTTCTTTTTGCATATTCTATGATTTTTTTTTTTTAAAAGAGAGTTTCTTTTAAACTAGATACACCTTTTACAGGTAAACAAAAAGAAGTTTCAGCTCCTCGAAGCTCCTGAAATGTCCAGGCAATTCCAAAGGTGTTAAAAAATGTTCTCTTAAACTACACAAAGATTGGAAAACAAACAAAGAAACAGAAAACAAAACAAAAACAATAGCGCAGGTTCGTGGACATACTGGTTTTCCAAACAAGCGTGTTGAAATAAGAATAAAAAAACTAACCAAAAAGAGAAAAGAATAAAAAATATACAACTCTGTGTAACAAGGTAAAGCAAAGTCCTACAGTAGAGAAGGCAACAGACATGATTGAATAAAACAAACAAAAGAACAAAACAGGAAAACACTGATGCTACAAAGAAATCCAAATATATGTACAAGACCCTGTTTTCCTTGTGTTTGTATGTATGCACATTTGTGAGGGTATGTGTATGCATGTGTGTGCACAATTGCCATAGTGTGTTGGTTCTTTAATGTGGAGTTCTTGCAAGTCCGTCTCTTGCTAGTCGATGAAACATTGTTTTCATTGTATCTCCTGCATTTTCACACAGAAAACATCCCCTGTGACACAGGCGCCGTCCTCTTGGACAAAAAAAACAGGGGTGGCACTGTCCAAAAACCTGCCGCGTCTCCACGACGTGCCGCGAGCCAACAGTTGGAATCAAACGGATCCAAAACACTTCTTACCAAAGTCATGAGCATGAACTCTGTTCCAGCGCTGTGTGCCAGACTGAGCCCAGTCTGACCCTGACTGATCCTCCTGCAGCCGACGCTGAGCCTCCTCATCATTACCAGATGACGCTGGAGATGCTGGTTTCTCTCGGCAGCAGAGGGAGCATGGCGTTGTTGGCGTGCGCCTCCTCCAGGCTGTGCTCTCGGCTCTTCCCGGGAGGCCTCTGTCCGTTCAGCAGCGTTAGAGGGATGTTGCAGTAGGTGTGCTGGTTCCCCAGAGAAGACATAGGTGGCAGGGTCCCTCCTGGGGGAATGTCATACTCGTAGCTGCGGTAGTAGTGTTTCTGCCTCATGGTGGTGTGGTAGGTGTTGTGGAAAGAGGAGCGCAGCTCGGGGTGGGCCGTGGCCATGGCAGTGGAAGTGGCTGCCGCCATGGAGATGGCAGAGACGGTCTGCAGCTCTCCGAAGGGGCCCTGCTCGCTGACGTCCAGCGCCGGCTCGTGGGTGAGCATGGGCACTGTGCGCCTGAACGGCATCTCGTACTGCAGCTGCTTCCAGAACTTGGAGTTGAGCTTGTTGCTCTTGGGGCCACGCCACTTGATGACGGTGAGGGTTTTAATGGTGTGTTTAAGAGCCTCTACCTCCTGGTAGTTCATGATGCCGCGCAGCTCGGCGCACTCGATGAGGATGACTTTGATCTCGCCAGTCACCAGCATGTTGCGCAGCCGCGTCTCTAGCTCAAAGATGCTCCAGCCTCGCCGGACCACGTAGTTGGGTGTCATGACTATAATGAGGCGTTTGCTCTGGTCCACACAGCGCGCCACATCCTCGATGTAGGCTGGAGGAAAACATGAGAGTGGCAGGATAATTGAGTGAGGAACATTTAAGGATGTTAAGAGCTACTCACATTACTGAATGAAAAGTGGACCACAACACTGAACACAACACTGATGGATGAACATACACTTCAAACACAAAACACAAGACAGTGACAGGTGGTTATTGTAATGAGTCTGTAGTTTATAGTGTGAGCAGAAACACTTGGACTTCATATGTGTGTGTAGACACTCATCTAAAAACATGGTGCTAGTGAAGCTGAATGTGTCCTCAGCTCTGAAGCAGTGTACTCTGTGTATTGTAATCAATACTCAGTCCCAAAGACCAGGCTAAGTGCTGCACTAAATGGCTGCAGACTGAAAAAAACTACACAGTCAATAAGACTAAGCTGAGTTGCTGTACATCCGAGTGGACCTGATGTTTGACAGCTGAGCTGCTCTGTAAGTGTCTTTTTTTTTCTAAGGTAAATGACAGCAGCTGACAGGAGAGGAAAAGACTGAGGACGAGTACCTCCAAAAAGTCGAGTGTCGTCCTGGTAATGCTCATTGGTGAGACCTAAACATAAACATTTTCACATTCAGGTCACAGGCAGAACACAGCACAGCACAGACACAGAAACATACGCAACACAGTGGAGAAAGTGGCCACCTCTCCTCTCACTCATCTTTTTTTTTTTTTATTTCACATACGATTAATCACATTCAATGTTTCCCTGATTGGACATTCATCTACAACAATTTTGCTTGGCACTGATACTGGCGGCAATTTTCTTTTGATTAAAGGAAAGGAGGCAGCTCAGTCAGCAAGGCTCAGAGCCTTTGCACATTTCCCACTGATGTTTAATTCTGTCTAGGATGTGTTTGTGTTTTATCAGTTCCACATGAAGCCTACAGTACAAACACAGCATCACTACTAACTAGAGCACACTGTGTACCGCCTGGCACAGACCGGCACTACTCAGCAGAGTTAGCACACACGAGAATACGTTCAGACAGAATTTTCATGGATTTATTAGCGCATGGATGGAAATCAGGGAGGATGATAAATTCCTTCAATACATCAGCTCCTTGTACATGCTACACACGGTGCTACAGTGTGTGTAGTATGTAGCATGGGAAGAGCCAGTGAAGAATACTATGATCTTCTCATTTAACGCTGAGAGGTTTGACGGGCTCTGGCTGACAGTTCTGGGCTGAACGTGCGTTTCTTCTCACTTTTCCTGAAAATCTGGATTAACGATCTATTCATCACAGTGTGAATGTATTAAGCAGGAACCTGCCCTACGAGCACGAGACACTGAAACACAGGACAGTGACAGTGAGAAACAAGACTCAAGACAAACAACACACAACAAACGCAGCAGCTTCAGCGGCTGTAAACACGTCACACTCCACTTCACTGAGTTACATGAACATACAGAACGTTTGTTGTTACAGTAGCGCTTACTTCCTGTTGGAATGAGGTCTCGATCAGGGATGAAGAGTTTGTAGCCGTAATGTTTCTCCAGGACGTCGGGGAGGATCTCCAGGGCGAAACGTTCCTCCTCCCTGGTCTCCTGACTCCACTGGTCTGGGTCCACTTTAGTGTAGGACAGGTACGCATCGTAGTCTTTGTTTTCTAAAAAACACAGGGAGACAACCGTGACGAGCTCATCAAGATACATTATTGCCAATCAATCATTATATTCATAATCTTTCATTCCCTTAAAGACACAACACAAATCACTATGAGTAAAAAGACAATTAATGCACAAGTCAGGAGAGTGAGAATGACTTCCCTGTATGACTGTAGTGTAGTGATGAGACTTTACAGTTCATACAAGACAAAAACAACAGGTATATCCAACGTCACTGCTTCAGTTTAGTTCTGCTGTTCAGACAAAGTTTGTTTTTCCAACCTCACACCAAACCTAAAGTCTAATTTGCACATTTATGTAATCACGCCTCTATAGGCCCAGACCGATGACATGAACATATGAGGACAGTGGTGTCCGTATACCTTTGGGCCAGGCAGTTTATATGAGAAACAAACTGTAGTAGACACGAAAAGACCCAAATCATGATTCAAAACCATATCCTCAAAATGATTTCCCAGAAGACGGGGGGAAGAACTGAAGACGCAGAAGACAGAGGATGGAGAAAAAAAAAAAAGAAGCTCTACTGGTGACATGTTCAGTAAGTCCTAATCATTATGCTGTGTAGAAACTAGAATGTGGGCCAGCCAAAAAGGGAAGAGGGGCTTTTTCACAAACTCTTTGAGGAGTGCACGCAGCTTTGAAACTCACTGGAAAGGCCAGGGCTGTGCTCAGTGAGGATCCAAACATCAAACAACGCTTTCAAATTAGCAACCAACCTTGCAAATTAACCACCTAGCAAACTTGGAAAATCAAAAACAGCTTGTATCAGTGGTCCCTGACGGTATGACTTAATCATGTGGAAGTTTGAGTCAACAAAACAGTGTGTAATAGATAATTCATGCAACTGTAGAAACAATCCAGTGATTTCAAAATGAGTTCAATCTTTTTCCAGAATTTCTGAAAAAGAAAAGCGAGAGAAGCTGAAAACAAAAAGCTGGGAAAGAAAAAAAAAAAAAGATACTGGGACACAAACAGACAAATCCGTTACTGATGCTGAAGTTAACTATGCTCTGTAAAGAAAACAAAAAGTTGCCCTTCAATTTCAGGCTGTTTATGCTCCTATTTGTCGCTTGGGGAATGTGCTTCGAGTCTATCTGGCCCCCGTGTACCACAATCTGGCCTTTGACAGCAGAGAGTGGGCATCATTCCATGACTTATTGAGACTGATCTCTTTTTAAATGGGCAACAAATTGAAAATCTGTCTTCACTGTTCCCTATGCAGCTGTCCAAGCAATATATACACACACGCACACACACACGTGCAACAGCAAAAAGAGAGAGAGAGAGAAACGCACACAACCATATTCATATGGGTAAACAAATAGAACACATTCACTCACATAGAAAACAAACCAACTAAGGCACATACACAGTCGTGAACGCTTGTTTTACAATGAAGTTTTGGGCGAGAAAGAGCTGATGGGTGGAAAAAAGAGCCTGAGGCAGAGAGAGAGACAGAGAGACAGTGAGAGAGTTTGATTTTGGAGGTGCTCTCGTCTTTACCTCCGTCCACATCCTCGCTGCCAAAGTGCCTCCTATAGAAAAGCATCAGCTCGATTTTGTAGCATTTGTAGAGGGAGATGAGGAAAATGAGCAGCAGCAGGATCGCCCCCAGCCCTCCTGCAAGTTCCACCGTGTACATGAGCTCTGCTGAGGACAACACACAACACAAAGGAAGAGGTTTAAAAATGCGGAGACAGTCGCGGTTCAAACTTTAGTGCTTGAGAATACAAAAAGAGAGTTCATTGATTCTGCAGGTCGGACTCAGGAGTTGTCTTTTTTTTTCTACATTTTTTTTTTTGTCTTCTAAAACCCTTTCTTTTTCCTCGTTAAACTCAAAGAACGAGGCAGATAAAGGACACATTTACATTTGCTGGAATGCCGTACAATCATCAATATTTTCAGAGCTCGGCTCAAAGTGAAGCAGCATCAATCTTCAGTGGGAAGAGACACGAGGCTCATAATGAGTTTGGGAAAAATGAGAGGGCACAGAGCAGGGAGACGTGGGTTTAAAAAAAAAAAAAAGAGATTATGAGAAATTGGATTCATTTCTTTGGAGCAGCGCAGCAATGACACATATCTGCACTTTGGCAGTCGTCCATAGTGGGACATGTGACAATTTTGGACATGGATGGAGGCGTTTTCAAAACAAGACGCTTTCAGTTTATTCATCTCACTTACTCGCCCCTTTCCATAAACCCCCCCCCCCTCTATCTGGCATTTCCATCCCTCCCTTTTCTCTCTCTGTCTTTCCATTCATTTCTCTTCTCTATTATCTCCTCTCCATCTCCCCAGAGATCCAGCTTGGGGAAGGATGAGTTATGGTGTGTATTAAAGCAGCATTTACCTGGTTGGCTCAGCTAGAGTGGGTTCACCTTATATCTCTGTCACACTGTGGGCTGGAACATCGCATGGCTGCCATAGCAACTGTGGTATACTCTATATTATCACAGATTATGTCCCCTGCACAGGTAGATATCTCTACAAATCATAATCGCATCAGTATGAAGTCAGGAAATATATATATTTATATCATAACAAGTTCAAATTGCAACAGGGACATGAGGTATTCTCAATACAAGTCATTTTAGTTTAAAGATTTTTATTTACCACAAGCAGAGTCACTGTCATTTTCTAGATGACATCTGTTATCTTTTTAAGGAATAGTTCAATGCTTTGGGAAATGTGTGACTGGTTATCTTAGCTTAGCATAAAGACTAGAAGACTGTCAAACGGCAGCACATAAAGCTGTTTAAACAGTTTAATCAAAAAATAAATGACACCATGATTTTATGTACCTGAGTGTTTCTGTGTGAGTACAAGCCAGTAGCTTGTGCTAAGCTAAGCTAACTGGCTGCTCGTGTTAGCTTCATCTTTTTCCCTACAGACATGAGAGTGGTATCAATGTTCATAACATAATCCAGTTATTCCATTATTTAGGCTAATAAGGTATAAACTAGTCCTTTAACTTGAAAATACAGATGTTCTTGATGAGTTGGTGCAAAATCCTTCGCGTATTTTCAATAAACAATAAACTAACAGAGTCTGAGAAAGACAGCACTGCGTTTTATTGGCCCTCTCCCTCCCTTTAATGCTTCCAACTATTCAACAGTGATCACTGATCACCCTCAGTCTCTGAGCTGTTTATGTTTCACTGACCACCACTTCCCCTCTGCCTATACTCTCTTTCCATTTCTCTTTCTTCTCAGATGGAGGGAAGGCAGCCTGCAGGGACATTCATAAACCTGCTGCAGGGCTTACGAGTGATGCATTCTGGGAGGGGAAAACATGAAATAAACATGAGAACGGTGTTGCTGAGAAAGAAAGACAGACGGAGAGAGAGGGAGACAGGGGAAAAACAGCGAGATTAACTTGAAGTCTTCGCATCCCTCTCCTTGGAAATGCTGCTTTGACAGAGTGTTAAATGAAGCTGTCTCCAGTCTACAAAGACCACTCAAAAGAAACTGGGACGTCTACAAAGGACGGTCACAGAGACAGAGATTAAAGTGGGGAGACAGACAGATAAAGACTTAAAATGTAATTGTATGCTGAAGTTATTGGCCTGCTGGGGAAAGCTGAGGACCAATTTGCTGTTTAAACAGCCTCAAATTACCTCTCTTTGTAGGGTGACAACCAGTGCATGAACAGAGCTTCAGACAAGTCATGCTAGAGAGCCAAAATAGCTACGCAGCTGCTGGGGCACACGTAGAGAGGAACAACACAACCAAATGGAGCTCGAGCACCGATTGTTAACACAAGAGTGGAAAGGAGGGGAAATAAAAAACGGAAAAATATAACAAGAGATACTGTTTTACAGAGTGCTGTAAGGTCTCTACCTCCTCTTCGGTGTGAAGTTAAGAAGAGGAAAAACATGTGAAGTCATCGAGTCACACAGTAAGATTTTTTTTAGTGTTGAATAAAAATGGTTAAAGACTTGATGTTTAATTTGCCCAAAACAGGTTAAAGGCATTTTGAGAAATATGCTACCTTGCTTTTTTTTGTTCTTAGTTTGATGTGACAATCAACATAATCTGTTAAACATTAACAGATAGTTATCTTAGCCTAAAGATACAGTTTTTAGCCTTCAGCAAAGTTAAACTAATCAGTTGCTGACACTAACTTCATATCAACCACACAGAGAGAAATATGGAGTCATGACTTAACTCTATGCAAGAATACCAGTACTACCAATTGTGTTTAGCAAAATCTGAACCTTTACCCTAAATGGTGAAGACAGATATCATATTTTTTCACTACCAAAGAACTTGTGTGTCTCAGGGAGATGGAACTGCTCACTCCTCTTATATATACAGTGAGGAAAATAAGTATTTGATGCCCTGCTGATTTTTAGCCTTATTTCATTTGATCAAATGTAAATTAATGTATAACCTTTATACGATGACATTATTTTTCAGTGTTTTGTTGATATTCTGTCTCTTTCTGTTAAAATAAACTTACCATAAAAACTATAGACCGGCCATTTCTTTGTGGGGGAGAAAACTTACAAAATCAGCAGGGGATCAAATACTTATTTTCCTCACTGTATATTGGCCTTGTAAGAAGAGAGGCATATAAAGTCGTTCTATTCGTTTTGTTTTTTTTTATTATGCAGCATAATCTTAAAGAAACAGATATGGTATGTGCACCTGGCTGACCACAGTCACCCCCTGCTCAGTGAGCAGCTGCAGATGTGTTATGTTGAGATACATAAGAAGAACAGATTCAAAAATTGTCCTGTATGTAATAGAGTTTAAAAACTTCTTAAAATAATAAAGATTATCTTGACCTTTGAACCTTGTACCTGATTTTTTTTTTTCGCCATTAAGGTCAGTAAACACCAAATTGATCTCCTTAGCAGCTAAATGCTCCACCTTGGATCACCAGCTGCCGACTGCACTCACTAACCCTGTGTCAGTCATCTGGTGCTGGACAGGTCGTGGGTTTTTAAAGCTTTTTATCTGGAGACAGTTTCCTGCTGTGGTAGAGAATGATGCTGATGAGAGCAGGGAGAGTGAACCAGAACAGCAAAGTTGAGAGCTTGAAAATGAAAAAATAAAAAGCCTCCTTGGAGCTGAGGAGAACTGCACAGTCACGGTTCTCAGTGGGTTTGTCACAATGAGCAACTCCTTCCACATTCCACTCTGATTGTTAATACGATACTATTGATTAGTGCTGCTGTAAGCTTTGACACACCGGTGGGTCAGTAACAAACACAGGCTGCGCAGCCAAACTTTGCTTAATTTAGTGGAAATCCCAAAGTTTCCCACAAATGCCAAATGTGTCAGGCTGACTAAATTATGTACAAGACATCCAGAATATTTGTATTTGATGAAATGGCGCAGCCAGACTTTTAATCTTTCATTCATCATATAGCTTTAATGAAGAGCTGGAACAAGCTGATACAGAATATATATATGAGGCTGTCAGACAGTGAGGAATAAGATGATTTCTTTTTCCAAACTTCACGCTGCTTACAGTAAAATAAAATGCAAAAACACTCTTCAACGTCAAAGAGCCCTTACCCCGCCTGAAGAGCTGGATGGTAGCTTGGCGTCGGCCGTTACCGTTCTCCACATAACAGGAATAATTTCCCAGGTCCTCCTCCTCCAAAGAGTCAATAGTCAAGGAAATTGCCACTTCCTGTTCACCGAGATGCTCTTTGACAACCCTGCGACACAAACAAACATAATGAAAAGAAAGAAACATCTTGTACACTGTTAATGGGATGTAGCCTGATGGAGCAAGTTCCTCTTCCTCACCTATGTGCTTTGTACAAGAACATGTAATCAGTGAACTGATGGCAAGCAGCATGTATTTGATTTGGTTCAAGAGTCCTGATCATGAGAGCATCAATAACAAAACATGTTGTTTTGCAATTCAGAGTGACACAACACAGGCAGCGTGGCTCCGTACACCACATGGACATGGACGGAGCTCAGTTTTGTGTTACTGCCCGTACTCCGCGGTATGTTAATTTCTCTCTCTGCACACAAAACATATGAGAAATGAAAATCAATAAGGACTCTTCCTTGGCATGTGCGGGAGGGAAATCAAATAATGGCGATGAGAGGAAAATCTTTTTATAGCGGCTGCCATGGTAACCGAGAGAAGGAGAGAAAGTAATATTCCATAAAGTAAATGAGTGTCCCCCGGTGGGCTGGTTGAGCCTGATGGAGGAGGAAATGGGGAGATAATGCTCCCTCGTACCATAGACACACTACTTAGCCCACTTTTACAGCACCCTCAGCACAAATGACACTGGAAACAAAGTGCAAATTATAAAAAGATCACCTCTGTTTGTCCATATATATATATGTGTGTGTGTGCATGTATTTGTATGTATAACTGTGTTATCTGTGTTAATGACAATGGTATGTGTTGAGAAGGAGGAGTGGGATGAGGAAAGACGAAAGTGTGTTTGTGTGTATGTGTATGTGTGTGTGTGAGAGAGAAAGAGGGAATGTGTGTGTGTGTGTGTGTGTGTGTGTTTGTGTGTGTTTAAGTGTGTGGTGGTATAATGACTCTCAAGCATCTCTCCTCTCTCTCACTTTCTCGCTGATAAATTGCACATAAGGACCTTGTGTTGGGGAGATCTGGAATCAGTAAATGAAAGTGTATCATGGGCTTTGCATGGAGAGGCTGAGGCAGCGCTGATGATATTTGTAGTTTCTGCTGAGTTTGTTGTGCAATTGGTGAGGGGTGGGGGTGGGGTTTGATTCGCTGAGAGAAGGAGGTAGGGGAATAATTCATGTCCCTCCAGGGAGTGGTGGGTACTTTGAAGCTTCCCATTTCACATTATCACACTATATGAGCTGGCACAGCTTGCTGCCATACAACCTGATGGATAACGACCACCGTTGTACAACGTGAGCCCCCAATGGAAATGATGAGGACCTAAAGTTGGAGGAGGAGGATAACAAGGCGCAGGTGAAGCAAACGG
>OMNW01001785.1:4194-49040 GCA_900303245.1 Selene dorsalis | reverse complement strand
AACCCTGAGGGATTAGCTGGGGAGTCAGGGGCAGCTCTTCCTCCTCCTCTCCTTCCTGTTCCTCCAAGGAGGCCTCAGGTACGGGGTAGTTGTAGTCAGGTGGGGCCAGTGTTCCAATCTCTATCTGAGGAAAAGACGGCAGCAGTGAGTCGAAAATGTAAGAGACGGATTTTAAAGTTGAGCATCAGAGAAGTGATGAAAAACTAGTAGTTCCACTGTTGCGTATCCTGATTATAATTTTTTCCAGACTTTCCCTTGTTAAATTGAATCCTAAGTAAATAGATCAAAGATATTTTTGTCGTCCACATGGAAATAAATGATAGCTGTTTAACAATTCAGAACAGGGGTGAGACAAGCAACATGGGCACTTTAGATTTGCCAGTTAACCTCTCTTTGTGTCTGTCTCTATTATACAATATATCTATATTACATCTGTACCTAGAGGGAACCTATACAGGCACAGAGAGAACATACAAACTCCATACAGAAAGGTCCCAGGGCCAAACTCGCTGAACCACCATGCAGCCCCAAATCTATCAAAGAGATACACCTGTTATTTTGTCGAAATTCACAGTTACATTATTTGGTGTCAAGAATTTCACATGTTGACACAGTTGACTTGCAGTCTATTGCTGACAAGCAGTTACAGCAGATCCATCTGGGCTGCAGTATCACCTGAGGTGGTGAAATTTATTTGGTAATCAAATGACTATGTCCTGCAACAATCAGTCAAGTGACTACATGGTGGGAGACATCAGTCTATGACAGTTTAGTACTGATTCAACACAGACTTGAGATAAATTACATCATGCAAAATACTGCTCTATTTATTCAAAATGAGCCCAAATGTCCCATCCAGGGTCTGATTGGCCCCTCCTAAGCACAAGCATGGATGCTGCCCTTTAAACCACTTTCCTGTAACCCCTCTGTATGTACCAGGAGCACTGACATGGTGGTAGTAAACTGTTGAAATCTGTGATCACTGTAAGGAAAACCACAAACAATATGAACATAAAATCTCTTATATTCTTTGTCGACTTCATCAGCATTTGCAGTATGAGAAAGCAAAATCCCCTGTTGGATAGAGACGTAGCATAGTTGTCCGAAAGGGGCGACACCGTTGTTTCAGATTTATCTTGCATATTCCTTTTTCCCTTTTCCTCTCTGTTATTTCTTCAACTTTTGATGTAGTTAATTGATTGAAAATGGCAGAAAAAGACATTAAGTCGAAACATTACAGAGAAACAGTTGAACTGACATGTCACTGAATAAACAATCAGCACAGGTCCATCCCATCACGATCACAGTATGACCTTCAGTGTATCCTCCACTAGATGGCAGCAAAGTATCCATATAGAAGTGTCCACACTAGCAACACAGTAACCTACAAAAAGCCAGGGAGGACATTTCTGGGGTACAGAGACACCAAAATGATCATAGTGATTAACCTTTGTACCCACAACCAAGCGACAGCATCCTCTGGATATGAAATATCACCAAGCTTACAGACCACAAGGGAAAAATGACTTGATATTCAGTTTATTTTATCATTTATTTTTACGTAACCTGATCTATGAACTGATCACTTTAGTGAACTGTAGGGTACACCCAGTAACTATGACGTAAAACCATGTTAACACTACTGTCTACCTCATTTCAAACACATTACTTTATTGACAATGGCTCACCACTTTCCTTTACCAACTAGACATTTGAGCCATATAGGCATTTAAATTTCAATGCAAAATATAGTTTCACCAGGACAACCAAGATTAATGAATTTATAGTGCTTTGGCTTCTCTTATTAAAAGCTTTAGGTACTATAATTTACACTGACTGCAGTTAATCCTTTATGTTTTGGTGTTTCATGCAGTTCTATCACTCTCCAGACGAGGGCAATGAAAACCCACACACCACCACAGGTAATACCTGACACCCTCTCACGCCCAACAAGGCTGACTCAACCCTCCAAAAAAGGAATGGTCCTTGTGGAACCAAGACACTCATGGTAGCTGCAAGAATTCAAATTTGACTCTTAGCAACTACTTTCAAGCAAAGTAATCAGATGCCAACAAGCCACGAGGTGTTAAAGTAAATGTACATCCACAGAAGTGAGTAAGTAAGTAGAACCTTTATTTCACCAGAAACAGAACTGAATGCAGTGACATTAAATGCAGCAATGGAGAGATATCTAGCTCTGAATGTCACATTTTAAAGCTTGGCAGAGACACAGTTTGGGATACAACAAGGTAGGCCTTTGAAAAGTCTTGCACAGAGTTAGCTCACTGCAGCTCTCCCCTTCATTTCCCCCTTTCCCCAAAGCAAACATTTACACCCGAGGGGAAAAGAAGAGGCGAAACGCTGGCAACCAAAAATATAGAAAAGAAAAAAAAAAAAAATTCTGGAAACAGCATGAGAATACAGAAAGCACAGGGAGAGACGCTGAATGTGAGCATCAAGCCAAAGCCAAAACGACGTGTCTGTGCTGAATATGTTGTAAAAAGCGCATTAATCAGTAGATGCAGCCGGCAAAGTATATACAAGTTCAGCTGCTCACGGGTTCACAGCTGCATCCCTCAGCCTACAACAAACACTCAGGTCACACCTTAAGAAAATGAGCAGCATCAAGACATCATCCAGCTGATGGCTCATCTTCATATACAGTACAGCGTGTTAATTCATGCTAAGCTTTAGGTCCCAAAAAAGCAAAAAGCCAGGTGGTGTTAAGGTGCTGGGAGGCAGGTTCTGTTTGGACGAAGCCAGGCAAGCTGTTTCCACCTGTTTCCACCTGTTTCCAGTCCTTATGCTCAGCTACGCTAACTTACGCTAACTGACTGCAGGGTGTAGGCTTCAAATTCAACTCACACATAAGAGTGGTGTCAATATGCACACTGTGAGATAAGTGCAGGGACAGTGTTTTCAAGAGTAAGGTACTAATGAACATATAATTCTGTAAAATGTACATGGCTTCAATCAGTTTCAGCAAAATGAACGCTTATTATATATCAATCCAATACAACAACAGCATAAACAACAGTTTCAGAAATCACTGGGCTGCAATGTATATAGCACATGTGTAAATATTATTTCATCCAGCCCTTGAAGAAAGCAGGTTCACAATTCAAATTACCAGCTGCAATGATCTGAGCTTCCTCTGAAGATGTCATTTGACTGAAGAGAAAATGATGAAAGACAGAGTGAGCGGCTGGGTCAAACAAAGACGCTTAAATAAATCTAAAGTTGGTGATCAAAGCATCTGCAGAGACTTCAGAGAGCAGCACATTGACGACGCTTTGCTTAGATAAGGTCGTGGATGAGACTTTATTCCTCTCAAGGGAGACGAGCCTTGAGGAGAGAGAAGAGTCATACAGTACTAACAAAGAGCTGGAAGTGGAAAGTAAAGACTCAGCATTCCAGAGGCATGGAGCTCATCATCGCTTCACTGCCCCCGTGACGTTTTGATGTGTGTTTGAATAAAATCCATCTTCACTTTTACTCTTCTCAAAACAGATCTGAAGATCTGCCCTCTCACCTCCGACTCCGTCGTCAACAAAAACAAAGTGACAGATCTCAGTTTCTCAATAGCTGCAACCCCGCAGTTATGAGTTTTGTGTTTATTAAGTGTGAACAGCCAGATGAGAAAGACCCTTATAAAGTCTAATTGTTTTGTTTCTGCTCTTCTTGCTCCTGCAGACTCCCACAAAACCTTATGCAATGTGCTGTGTCAAATCCAGGCTTGTTAAACAGCGAGGCATGATCAAAGCTATCACCCTGCAACACATGACAACGTTCCCACTCTTGAGCGCTGTCATGTGTAAGACTCAGCTGCAAAGCTTTGCACAACAGAATTGAAACATATTAAATCCAGGTTGTGCTCGCAACTTTTTGCAAAAGTGGAGTGAAAAAATTATTTACTGCTTTACTTTGTTAGCTCTGCTAAACCTGCACTGGATTGTGGGATAGGTCTTAGATAACAGCCGTAGTGTGAGCAGAGTCAACATCAGGTTTGACTTAAGTCGCTGGCTCAGAGGAAGCAAGTTGAAAATCCTGTGTGGATGATTTGCCGCGTGCCATCTTGACATCGCCTTGGCCTAATTTCCTTGTTACAAAGAAGCATAAATGGGAACATGAAATTTGGCTTAATCTTGCCATCCCAGCATGCCCTGTAGGCCTGCCACATCACACTCGACTTGAGCTTCTGGTATCCATTTGTCATGTTAGAAACCCTCCCTTTTGCCGAGCTCATCTTCTTAAAAGCTGTTGCACAGAGCAGAATCTGAGGGGAATGAGAAATGACATGTGTCCCGGCATGCACAGCGGTCTTTGGTTTTGCTCACTTTGAAGCACATTGTTTCATTATTTGACAGTGACAGGTTGCACTTAAATAGACATGGGTCCATAGCAGCTGCCTGACTTGAAGCTTATTGACGCCAATTCAATAAAGGCTTATGAAACAGTATTAAAGCAGGTAAAGAATGTACATGCACATGATTTCCTGTGCTTACCTTCATCTATCATTGCTAGAAATATATTCGCTAATTAAATGAATGTAAGTGAAACCAGTCAGACGAATCACGCCGGCTGCAGCCAATCAATCTGCACAAAGATAGATAAATAAATAAGTAAAAATGTTTATACGGTGTGTGATTAAAAGATGTCGCTGCCTTTGGTTCTTCAGGCAATAAACAAAAAAAACATGTCAATCCCTGAAGAATTAGTATTTTTGGATTTCATAAATGAAACTACTGCACATGCAGATGGGCCGCAGATTCTGGTGCGTGTTGTGGGGCAAAGTGGTGGAGCCAAGGTATGAGAGCGAAATACTTTGGCCACAGTCGCACATAAAGCTGTAAAGCAGCTTGTCCCCTTTCCAAATGGGCCCTGTTGCTGTCAGCGTGATGCCTATGTGCTCCATGAACCTGGTGACCTCATATCAAAACCAGACTGTTCTCCAGTGTTACACTGTCACAGCTGTGAAATGTGAAGGAAATCTGGAGTTTGAGGGGAATATGATCGGCCTGTATGGTTTCAACTCTGGAATCTATTAAGCTGTGGATAACAAAAAACTGACACAAACTAAACCGATGAAGGTAAACGTTGAATAAATACAATGTCAGTCACAAATGGCGTTGGTTAAATGTGAAATAACAAACTTTTTGAGCTTATTCAACACTCATGTATCTGCTAGGCTATCCTGCTTTGCAGCTTGGTGCAGGGCAGCTAGCTGGCAGAAAATGACAACACACCAATGAGCCATGGCAGCAAAAACCAACATCCACATTGGTGAATCGCTGAAATCCACATCCAGCTTCTTACCTGAGGATCATCAATTGTCAGCCCATCTTCGTAGTCATAGATATCCTGGTTCTCCAAATTTAAATTGTCTAGATCCACATCGTAGTTGGCACTGTCGTATGAGTCCAAGTCCACTTGTCTGGAAAATCTGGGGCTAGCCACCACTGCTTTGAGGACGAAGAGTCCCAACACGAGCCGCACGAGCATCCTCATTGTCCACCTTGACATGGACAGAGAGATAGAAAATCAAATCAGACAGAGAAAAGAAACATAAAAACTGCATGAAAACCAGACTTTTTAGAAATGTATTCCATATTAAATTGAAAAAGGGGACAGATATGCAGACATGAAATTGACCTTGAAACACCAACGTGGCAAACTTCCGAGCTGTGTCAGATAATCACCTTTAAACTTGCTGCTTCCACATGCTCTGTATTGAAAAATAGTTCCACATAGGTGCACTTCAACAAGGCACCTCTTCATGATATTAGCTCCATAACCTGTGTATAATATTGGCAGCATGAGATCTCTACATCACTGATGTCGGTGAATTCATTACTGAGGTGCAGACAGCTCATGGGATAAGAATATGAGGGCCTCTTGCCTCATTGAGCCAGATGCTCCAGGGAGCGGCCATCTTGGCTTAAAATCAGCACTATCATGTGACGTGTCAAAGGTCAGAAGTCAGAGTTGATCTGATAAGGAACCATGGGAAGATTTTCTTCAGTCCGCAGGGCTCAGCACTCTGAGAAATCTACTTTGACCTGCTTGAAAGATTTAAAAATGCATTTAGAGGACCAAAGATTTCAAGTGGTTTCAGAGTTAAAGCTGCGTTTGAATCCTTGTGTTTCTGACTGAGGCTTCCAACATTTTTCTCTATCATCTCTGAAAGGCTTTGGCTGAAACATGCAGCGAAATTCTTATCCATGAACTTGAAATAAGAAGAAGACGAGAAAATCTTTTTTTTCTACTTGAATACTAAATGAGCAGGTATGACTTTCACTGAGCGCAGATCTGCTGTGCAAAGCCCTGACCCAGATAGCTGCTCATTTCCTCAGCGGCTCAGATCTGCCCAAGGTTGATTAAGTTTATGGGTGTGAATCCCAAGCGGGGAGCAGTAATAAGATTAGTGTATGTTAATTACAGCTTAATTAGCTGTCATCACTGACATTAGGCTTAGGAATTAATCATTTGTCAGTGGGGAATTTCAGAGTGCACTGGTTGCAGGTGTAGCCACATCGCCGCTGGCGTGAGAAAAGTTTTAAGAAAGTCCTCTAGGCCGGGGCAGAGAAACGGAGAGCAAGGGAAGGGAAGGGAAGAAGCGAAGAAAAGAGCAAGGTGGAGAGAGAGGTGGACAAGATGTTGGCCCTCAGGGTTAGATGGAGAGAGTGAGGATAAGACTGAGAGGGAGAGGGTGTGTGTATACGTGTGTGCGCGTGTGTGTGTGTGAGTGAGAGAAAGAGAGAGAGAGAGAGAAAGCGCTAACTCGACCCCTCGCCCTTTACAGAGGGTCTTTATGAGGCCCGGTCGCTGCCTGTCTCAGCACTCAAACTCCAAATTCCACCGAGGTTTGTGGACAGGATGGCAGTGAGTTACGGCTGCAAGGAAAAGCTTCATTCAGCAGTGACACACGCACACGCACGCACACGCGCGCACACGCACTTGGAGAGACACATCCTCTCACAGATACACACTGTGTCTGAACACACCTATCTTTTCAGAGAGAGAAAATTGAGAAACCTCTGCTGCTATTTTGGGACGAGGACAGATATAAAACAAAAAAACAAACAAACAAACAAAAAACCCCACCCCCCTCCTTCCAGGGTTATTTAAGTTATCAATCTAATCTTTGTTGATATGGGAGAGATACACTAATTATGCAAATGAATTCCTTCACTGCCGGTTTAAAATGTCTAACATGAACTTAGTGCACCTGAGTGAAAAAAGGTGAGTTGGCTTGTTAGCATCCCCACTGAACTGACTTTGTGTCACGAGGCTCTGAAATCCAGCATGGCTACACTGAAAGAAGGACTATGCTACAGACAGAGGTGTGCTTTTATACAGGCCATCACAGTGTACAGTGTGTGGAAACTCTGTATGTGTGTGTGTATAAGTGTAGCCTCCAGACTACCTCCGTGTTATGCTTGGCTCCGCATCGGGCATTCCTGATATCCAGTGATTCTTTTTCCCTCAAAAGCCACAAGCAAACCTGACAGACGTCCCTTTGCTACTGGTTTTCAGAGCAAACTGGTACATTCGTATCTCAGAAATACCCCAACAAAGCAGGTGGCAACCATTTTAAAGCAGAAGAATTTATGCACACACAGAGAGAGATGGAGGATCTATAAATAGATAAAGCTGTCCCTAATAACACATTTTCATCACTTCTCCCTAAACTGGAGGTATTTTGAACAAAAATTTGATTTGACTTGATTTGCCTCCCCTTTTAAAACCAAAAGCAAACCAAATGCTGTAGCTGTCAAAAGTGGCAAAATGAATTAATATCACTGAGATTGTCACCAAAGCAAAAAAAAAGAAAAAAGAAAACAAATAACACCTGTTCACATCTACTGAAGCTTATAAAACTTCCAGGCAACGTGTCTCGATCACTATCATTGCTCAAGGACAACAAAGACATCCACATTTCAGACACCTGCAAACCCCCCAAAGCAAATCCCTGAGTGAAAATCAGCAGCTGCATCACCAACCAATTAGTCAGAAGCTAATGCAAACCCTGAACAGCAGCAGCAGCAGTGGCAGCAGCAGCAGCTGTGGAGGGGCTAGGTGAGCCTGCCTGCCTAATCCCCTGCACCAGAGAGCCATTGAACCAGTATGAAGATAGCTCCAAGAACGCTTACCTCTGTCTCCTGCTTTCCCGAATGGTCCCTTCAGCCGTGATGGAGATGCTGAGGGCTCCGGGACCTGGCCAATGGTGAGAGGTCGTGCAGGGTGCCTTGAAGAGGGAGGGTGTGTGTGTGTGAAGTGTGTGAAAGGTGTGTGTGTGTGCGTGCGTGCGTGTGTGTGAATGTGACAAGTGTGTTGGTGTTGGTGTGTGTGTGTGTATGTGTAGGTCTGTGTTCTCTGGCAGACCTGAGTGCCCTGCCGCTTATGTGTGAAGGTAGGCACTGAGACTGATTGGACTAGAGCAGATTGCTTTTGGTCACTAGGACTGCACCCACCCCACACCGTACACCCGTATGCACGACCCTCTCAAACACTCTCTCTCTCACACACACACACACTCAGACACACACACACTCAGACACACACACACACACACACAGAAAGAGAGAGTAAAAGCCCCCCTGGTGACAAAATACCTTTTTATCCTTTACAAGAGTATCCTTTATTTTTATAAGAGTGGGCTCTGAAATATTTGTCCGTCTTTTCCTGGGGTGAAACTCTGGCATCTGTTGCTTTCATGTATGGAGGGGATCCACGGGGCCCTTGTACACAATGGGACCTCTGTGAGGAGCCCCTGTTAGCATGGTGCTGAGAGGAAGTCCCTGCTTGGAGGAAGGCCTCTGCCCTCCCTTTTGCTTGAAGTTGCTTTCTCTTTGCAGTATTGCTTTGCTAAATGTTCTGCTCCAGCTGCAGATCTGCATTAAGTCCTCGGGATAACAAAGTTTGACATGATGGAGAATGGGCTGATGGTGAGGTGTTGTGTTCAGATCCAGGCATGCATTTAAAGAGATTCACACTCATTAATATCCATTGATGATACCAAAAAGGACACACAGGAAGCTCCTGGCTGCATTCACCCTGTCGGCTTGATTTGGCCACAACTTTGTCTCAACCTGCCCACCTCTCCTTCTCACTCACATGGAAACTCTAGACCTTTTGATGAGTGAAGGGAAAAGGATGTAGCAGGACTGCCAGAAACCATTCTGCACCTGCCACATCAGCTGGGATTTATATCCATAGCTTTTTCTTCTGCCAAACATTCTCCAAAGGCAAAGGAGTGAATGACATTTTGCCCCAAATGTCTATGACAGGATGCATTGCGCAGAGCCTGTGGAAATTTAAAGAAAGTGAAAACATGGTTTATGTATTGTGAATTGGCTTCATCACCTTAAATGTATCTGGAGCCTTAAACTACTTAGGGCAGAGGAACAAAGGACTGGGAGTAGGAAGCAGTGATCTGTATGTTATTTCATATTAATGTGGTTGTTTTTTTTTTTTTTTTTAGCTCAGAAAGATACGAACGAGTCTCTCAAGAGAGAAGATCTCTGTCATAACTACACAAGTTATTGAATAGGAGTCTATACATTAATTTATGGTTTTATAATAAGATCAGATTCAAGTTGAACTCCTAAATTTTAGTGTGTGCTAAAAGTCTAATGGCAAATATACTGTAACTTTCAGTCTACCACTACTGTAACAATTATGTACATTTAGGTTAAAATGCTTGAGGGGGAATAAAAAAAGACAGAGTGACAAAGTCCTCATATTTATAAATTTTATTCAAATCACATACAATCAATCAGTTGTAGTCACTTGCTCAACTAATTCAACAAAAAGAAGAAAAAAAAAGACCAGAATTAAAAAGCATGTTGGCATTTTTTCAAAAATAGTTATCACATTTCTTTTGCATACAAAACATTAAGGAATATTGGCCATTAATATTCACAGGACTTTCAGGTTTATACTTTTTTGTACTTTTTTTCTTAAAGAATATTAAATAAAAATAAATTACCTACAGTATATATGCATAATTGAAGAATAGAGAAATTTTCTAAAGTTAACAAGAACACATGGACCATTCCTTTGGCTTCAAGTCTACAAATACCGGTTTTCCTGAAACAATAGAAAAAAAAAAAAAAAAAAAAACTAGTGATATTTCCCTATGCATTCATAAGGTCTATCTCTTGTTCAACAAACAATAATGACAATGAGTGCTCAAAGATGTCCACATGCCGTAAATACATATTGTCCCTCTAAATCACTGTCATGCTATGTTGTAAAAGGATTGGATTTAGATTTCTACATGCAGATGTTCACACCAACATAAGGCACAACTAGTGGTTAGATTGCACCATTAATAAACTCATCTAACCAATCAGTTCCTTATTAGTTTTGCTGTTAGCTTTTCATTCACTCAAATTCTACAGAAAAAAAAAAAAGTTTTCTGGAACTGAGAAAATAGCTTCTTCTGGAGACACATCAATAAAAGTAGTTGATGCCAACTAATGTCAAATATTTCACAAGCATGCAAATATTACTCATGTTACCATTTCACAAGTCTCATCAAACCAGAATCGCCCAGTCATAGATTGAGTAATTTTCCAACAACATGATTTTCTGTTTCTTTAGATGACAATAGACCTAAGGAGACGGAAGCACAGGATGACGTCTCTGGGAATTGGTGGCTTAATCTCATTGCCATCCAGCCGGAGGTAGCGCAATCGAGGAACACTTTCGTTGATGGAGTCGTCAATGGCATCAACAGCGACAGGGCAGACATTGGAGCCACTTACACCTGTCAAAACACAAGGGGAGAGATTGTTACTGATACTAATTTAATGACTTCTGATACTGTAGATAATTCTCTATAGTTAGAGGACAAGCAGTACATGCTTTGGGGAATATGCCACAGACTTACTTTTGATCTTGTTGTGATCGAGGTGAAGATGTTCAAGGCCTGAAGAAATGACGGGCACCTCAGTCAGCTGGTTGTGGGACAGCTGCAAGTCCAAAATGCTGGAGACGTTAAACACATTCTTGGGAACTCCACTGCTTCCAAGTTTGTTGTAGTTGAGCCTCAGAAATGCCACTTTGGGCAAACCTTTGAAGTAGCCGGCTGGGATCTTCTCAATGCTGTTGCCATCAAGGAAAAGCTGAGTGGTGGTGGGTGGTAGGCCAAGAGGCATGCTTGTCAGCTGGTTCTTGGCTAGGTTGATCTGCACCAGGTTGTTTAGACCCTTCAGGCTCACCTCAGTCACAGCATCATCCATCAACTTGTTCCCCTGAAGGTCCAGAAGGTTAAGCTTATCCAGACCAACAAAGACACCAGCGGGGATCTTGGAGATACGATTGCGAGAGAGGCGGAGATGCTCCAGGCTGGCTGGCAGAGAAGATGGCATTGAAGACAGGAGGTTATCATCCATATACAGGTGTGCAAGGTGAGTCATTGTACCCAGGACACCCTCTTCCACTCCTTCACTAGTGATTTTGTTGCGGTTTAGGTTGAGCCAACGCAGCTGTGTGGCATTACGAAGGGCATCAGCTGGCAACACTTCTATTAAATTGTTCTGTAGGTAGAGATACCATGTGTGTGGAGGGATTTTAGGGATGCTGGTCAGGCCTTTATTGTCACAGTAGACAGCACGAGGAAAGCTTGGGGGACAGCGACACTCTTTAGGACAGGCTTGGAGTTGAGCCAAATATTCATTGTAAGGTATGTCCTGGCCGATAACTGGCCCGACCAGGCAGAAGATGCAGAGAAGGCTCAGTAGCAGTGCCATGTCACTGTCCAATCTATGATAGAGAGGGAGAAAAAAACAATATAAGAGACAGTATGAAGTTATTTAATTCTTAAGGCAAAGAGTCATATCAAAGGTGAAGAGGAGCAATAACAACGCTCTCAATTGTAAAGGTTTGGGGACCAAGGGAACTCGGACCATACTGTTACCATGGAGCCATACAATTGTTTGCACTTGAGAACATATTTGTTGTGTAACTTTAGTTTCAGAACTGTCATGGCAAGGCCCTTAACGCTAAAACAGCTGACTAAGTCTTTCTATATCTAACCGTGGCCCAAATTAGCCACAATCAGCGTATGTTGCCAACTCTACCACTAATATCATTATTGCTGAATTGCAATGGTGACTGCCAACAGAGTGAGGTAGTTTGCTTTCCAGGTCATTGCTTTACCTGCCAATGATAGGTAAAGCCCCAAAGACAGGATGCAGAGCCAGGTCAATTTTAATGGCATTAGCACAACCTTGAAGCTCAGACTTGAAGACTTTGTACGTCAGTTGTAAGAGGTGCACTGTTTATTTGCTAAGCACACCACACAACTCTCTGTTCACTTTGGTTTGTACACCTGATTCAATAAGAATTGCAAATAAATGAATATGCAAACGCACACACATTTCAGTAAAGCACTGCACATAGTCAACTCAGGAGAGCTGGGTTGTTTCCTGTGAGGAATAACTGCTCAGGAAATGGGCAGTAAGCCTGGTAATAACCACTAAGCAGGGGTAAAGAGGTAAAAGTGAGATGCAAAATACATGAAACAACAGAAGCCATGAAATGCAAAAAGACAAAAGTAAAAGAAGAGCAGGGGAAAGAAAAATTCCAACGTCATCTTTCAGCCATCCATCTCTAAGCCTCTACTTGATTCCTCTCAGCTACCATCTGGTGCTTGTTTAAAATTGTGATGCTCTCCACGTTTGTCTGGAACTCATTTCGGGTAGGCCATGGTTTTCCATGGATGAGCACACTTCAAAGACACAGCCGGCACACCTGTTTTCAGAGATGTATTCTAACTGTACAGGGGTCAAAATGTCTTGACCCAACCTTGTAATAGGTAAAAGTGTGGTTTCTGATTCTACAAAGATAAACCTAGTCACTAAAGTTGCAAGTTGCATGTCTACCGAAGCAAACCATACCAGCCCTATAACTCAGAAACTTCCACAAACCTGGCTTACCTTGAACCCAGTAAGTTCGCTCTCCCGTATGTCCTCTCTCAGCAAGTAGTCAAGCGCTGTCCCAAATGGTGAGGTTCTACCTCGCTTCTACCTGTATTTGTACCACTAGTGTTTTCATTCAACGTGTGCCAGCCTGTCACTCATGATGACACCAAAGCTTCTTTTGGACAATCAGATTCTGCAAGGATCAGAGGTCATAACCCCATGGTGTAGTGTGCTAAGCCTTTTCAGCCAAGACATGGCCCACTTAGGAACAGCCTATGCAAGCCTACCTGTTCTTTGTTTGCTGACTTCCACATGTACAACCCTTCCTCCCTTGGTGGCATGCTTTATCTGTTTTTAACTCCACTCACAAATCCCCGGGCATCCTTTGCTGACCTTTGTGCTAATTTTATGCTGTTGCTGTCCACAGTGAGATAACGATTAATTAATCTGCTTGATGCAAATTTAATTTAAGTTTAAAGTGGTACAGTGTTTGCAGTCAAAAGATGATCTGGGATACACAAAATGTACACAAACGTAGATGCATATAATTGTGCTGTTCAGTTATTTGTTGTTGTGCATTAGCAATTTTCTGACGACGGAAAAGATGAAAGATACATGAAAGATGACGCAGTGTACTTGTGTACAAAACATTGTCTGCAGACATGAAAGGTAATGGTGTTATGGGAGGGAGGTCAGACTTAATCTGGGGGGATTTTACCTGCATGCTGGCCAAGCTAATTGTTTTTGCAGAGGCTAGCTAGCGTCAGGATTGGTGACCTCAGCAAGCAAGCATGGGATTGTGCCAATTTCCTGCACTGACGGCAAAGGCTGTTGAATGCAACAGGATAATCCTATCTGACTTGTGCGAGGATAGCGGCAACACTGATCTCTGATCAGCCATGCAAGCCCATTAGAGCTCCTCCTGTGTTTACGCAGGTGCGTTTGTGAACAGAGATCATTCGTCTACACATGTTTGTAATCTGTATGATCAATTACACAGACATACGTTTGTCCCAAGCACATTTATAGGAACAGTGAATTGATGACAAAGCATGGTTCAGGTGAATGGACACTTGCTTCCCTCAGTTGCTGTGCTGTAGCTGTCCAAACTAGTTAGCCTAATGTGACCCCTCTCTTTTTTGCATTACCCACACTTTTATCTTTTAATGACAGTATCTTATTATTGAAGTATGGTCTTTCAGCTCAGATTAAAAAAAAAAAAAAAGTATCTGTTTCTGAGCATGATGGAGTTTGCTGTGAGACTGAAAAGAGTTTTGACCTCGGAAATACTTGGCATGCAACTCAGAGTCTGTTAAGCAACAGGACAGCCGGCTTGTAACCTCTACACTATGCTTCCTCACTTCCCATGCTACCATGGCCCAGAAGTCTAATAAAAGCTTTGTACATTAAATTGTCCATCCGATAAGGATTGAGCACAACAATTAGCATTCTCTATAACTGCACAATGAGTAGGAACATTTGTCTTTTTACAGGCAGTTAAGAAGTGAGAGGGACCAAACACTTATTTAAGATGTCAGAAATGTGAATGTAGTTTAAGAATACAATTAATAATGTGTGAAGAATCAAGACTTAACTCAAACTAACTGGAATTTATTTGCTTCTCAACAGATGTGATGGCCTTCCGTTCACACCCGTTCACAAATGATAGTCATTAATAATGTATGCCAACACTTAAATTACATTTCCCAGCTGCTGAAAATGGTGAGTCAGAGCTTCACAGATCTCTGCAAAGTGGAACATATATAACTTAAAACAAATGTTGGCTACAATCTGTCTGACAGGCTAAGGAGAAACACATGCAGAGGAATATGATAATGCTAATTTCCTGCCAGGGGCTTTGTGCCTGAGCCAGCTATGTTAATTACACAACGGGTTGTATTTGCACTGCATCAGTTTTGCAGGCATCGGCTCCACTTGATGGCTTTGCTGAAATCCACTTGATGGCTTTGAGACATTTGGAAGAGTTAGCATTGCTTACTGCATCCAGAGCTGAGAAAGTAACCGTGTTTATGGTTAAATATTATGTGGAAAAAAACAACATGTCTGGCAGCAAAAGTGACTTTCCAAGATGTGTGTCATTTGGAAACTTCCAACAACCCACAGCGGTTGTTTTAGTCAATTCCAGGTGTAAACTTGTTTGTAAAAAAGTTAGAAATTGACTACAAAAATGTCTATCTATCCTAATCCTGTGACCGCAAGAAAAAAGACAAAACCACATTTCACAACGGGTACACTTGCATCTCACTCTGTCTTCTTTTCTAAATTTGCAAGCCTGCATCACCACTTAAATGTATTACCTCAAAGCTGGCAAGGTGCACCACATCAAAGGTAAAGACCAATCGAGTCTGATGTAAACCACCTGTAAAATGCACTACACCCTTCACTCCTCCCATCTCAAATAGACTTGTAACAAAAGAAAGACATTATCTTCTTTACCTGCTTCTCCAGCTCTGCATGCAACCAGGTTCTTCTGTTCTCCCAGGGACCAGCTCTGATGATTGTCCTCAGCTTCAATGTCTCTGATGTGGTCAACACTGAGCTGACCCAGTTATTCTTGTGTTGTTGTTAGTTTGATTCCCCCAAGGCTGCACCTTGGACGTACACCGGGTGAACCGAGAAGGATGGAGTATGAATTGTTGGTGGGAGGACGATTGTATGTGAGTTGGGATGTCCCTTCAGAGTTTGTGTTGCCTACTTTTCTGCCAGCCCAGCAGTTTTTTTTCTGCCTCTTTCGTTTTGTCTCCTCTTTTGTGAAGAATTTGAAGTCATCAGTGAGGGTTAAACTGCTGTCACCCCACCCAGCTTAACCATTTGGTCTCCAGTGAAGGATTTCCTTTTTACCCATCGCTCTGGGGGATGGGAGCATGACGAGTTTATGGCTCATTTCAGCTCACAGGCCTTTGGGGTGTGTTTTCCCGCCTGACAGGTGAGGTTAAAGAGGAGAATGTCGGGTTTTTCACTCAGACATTCACACCCAACTTTAAACAGGAAAATTCCCTTTTTTACAACCCAAGTCTTCTTTTAGTAGTTTTTCCCATTACGACTATCAGTGATAGTATATTTCTCACTGACGTCACTGTAGAGAATATTTACACAAGGTCATTGAAACACATTTACTATAGAGTGTTGTCTATTGTGGTAGAGCAGGAGCCTCAGACTACAAATAAAATGAACCACTTATTTGGAAGTAAAAATCAAACTTTATTATGTGTACAGTGACTCACCAGTGAGGTGTCATGGAAAATTTTAATCCCAGTAAACCGGACAGAGGAGACAACCACTTATCCAACCAGTGCAAGAGCTGAGATTTATCCAAAAACGCTGAAAACCACAAGCAAAGACAAAGATCTCAAACTGTATGTATGAATACTAATAGTGCAAGCACACCTGTTTTACCCCAAGGTTTTGGAGGAGGATGCTCTTGTTGTGTTGTTGTAATCACGTGTTGCTTTAGGGCAAAGTTTTCCAAATGTTGACGTTCATGATGAATCCTAATGATCCTCTGACTTTTTGTTTTAGCACCATCCTGTGGTTTTTGAGCCAAAATGTTTTGATGACTACTGGATGGTTTGCCATTAGATAAAAACGATGGTGTTAAAAATAAGGATATGATCCCCCACTGGCTTCTCGCCCATGCAGAATAGTTGATTAAAGATGTCAGCAAATGTTTGCACAGAAGGAGGGGATTGATTGATTGATGCAAGTAGTGCCTAAAGCAGCAAAAACCACGAGTACTTTTAGAGCAGCTTATATATTCACTTTCCCTACACCCACAAAGAAACTTGAAAGAGGGCAGTCTTTTCTTCCTCCTCTATCTCCCCTCCCATTACTCTTTTACTCAGCTCAGCTGTGTGTGTGTCTGTGCTAAGGCCACAGATGAAACATCTGGTGTCCATGTCTAAACATTTGGGGACAAGGGTGAGAAAAAGAGAGATGAACATTACAGAGAAATTAAAGGATTGGAAGAGAGCTTGAAGTAAGAGTGAGAGAGAGAGAGAGAAGTATACAAGACCAACAAGGTGAGAACTGAAAAAAGAAGGACTTGGTTAGGTAGCAGATCGAGGTGACGACGGATGGATGCAGAATGTGAATAAAAATCGACTGAACAGCTGGAGACGGTCTGGACTGAAAGATGGTCTTTGGAGTTGAGCTTCCAGGCTGCAACTGCTGATTATACTTTCACTTACCGTCCTAAGCAAGAGGACGTGAAGCTTAAGGCTTTATAAAGGACTTTATTGTCTAGACACAGGCAGCAGGAGCTCGACTCAGGATTTAAACAAGGGCGACCCAGGGGGAAGAGGAGGAAATTGTCCTAGATTGGGAAAAGGTACAAGTGACCATATGAAAACATGTGAAATGTGAAGAAAGCGGTTAGAACAAACATGTCACATATTGTAAAGGTGGTGTCAGTGAGATGACTGCTAATACCTCTCCCCCTGACTTGTATCAAGTTTACTTGGGCAATAATACATAGAACAGACGTTTAAATGACTTTAGGATTGGATGGCATTGGGAAGTGGTAGGATTTTAAAATTGCCTCCCATCCTTTAATGACAGCCAGACAGCTACTGTCTCTCATTTACATGACTAGGTCAAATTTTAACTATAACTGACTTTTACAGCTGGATCTCATTACAAATACCTAGCAGGAATCAAATTTGGACATCTGGAGGCTATTTAGATAATAACTATAAATGCCACAAAACTAATCAACTAACCTACTGGCTCTACATAGCGTCTGCTCTAATAAGGAACCCTTGACTAATACTTTAAGAAAACTCTGGCAGTTCCAACACATATGGCAAACATCAAGCAAGGTTAGATATGCCGTTACTGTTAGCGTACAGCTTTGCAGAGACACTACTGATATTGTAAAAAGGAATGACGAATGAAAGTCAAGTACATATCTAGAGATAATAAGCTTCTGATCTATTATCCACAGCGTCAATGCATCCATATATAACAACAAACCTTTTAAAGGTGTTGTAGTTCATAGTAGTTTTTAGGAAACCTATTCTGTATACAGTAAAGAGCGGATGAGAGGAAAAGTCATGATTACAAACATAACTCAGGCATTTTGAGAATTGCCTACTGAGTCTTACGGACATTGATAAGGTTTTGGAAAACATGAGCCAATGATGAAAAGCAGACTTTTTTAAGCTCTGACATTACTCAGAGATGTTTTCTGTTGATGTGGGCACAATTTTGTCCAGTTTATTGGCCGCTCTGAGTCAATGACACGGCGCTACATGCATAATAGCTTGTTTTTGAGCTGGACTTTAACCCAACAAGAGGAAAAAAACTCAAACACAATGTTCAAATAACATTCAGTCACTGAATTACCAAACAGCAACTGCTGAGTGTAACAAATATGGCACATAGGTGTTTTTTTCCTCTTCGTGAATGCTGCTCTTATAAACAAAAATTATGCAAGACAAAAGATATTCCAAACGCTTCATATCAATTCAATCATAAGATTTCTTCTTAAATGGACGGTAAAGCCTTTGAAAAAAGCAGCAGAAACCAGAAAGAATGTGCTGCTAGTAGAGTTTTCTTTCCCTCTGGCTCACCGTTAGACATACATTTCTCGGACTCCTCCAGTCACCACAAGACTAAAAAGCACTTGGCCAAGAAAAGCTGAACAGAAATCCTTGGAATTGTTATTTCTCTTGGTTGTATTCAGATAACCTGCAGAGATACAAGACAGGAGAGAAAACAGAGCTAAGCAATGCTTCTTTCTGCAGGACATAAGCACGCTGGTACAAATCACTGCTCCTAAAAATGGTTCAGTATTGGCTGTAAAACAATGCTCCAGACAAAGGTTATGGAGAAATTATATTTATCCACTACAGTTGGTGGCAACAAGCAGCTGGAGGACCCACGGCCTGCCAAATGTGCAGACTAAGATTTATCTTATTGAAAAGAGCAGCACTCTCTTCAGGAAACTGTTTGCACTGAAGCTGCACCGACCAAAGAAAGTACTTTTTAAACTGTCCTGGAGAATTTGTGGTTTCTATCTGAGACAGTCGGACGGGAAGATTTACACAGAAAACGTCCTAAAGCTGCGAGTAAAACCCTGCAACCCCTGCATCCCTCCAGGACCAGCAGTACTTGTCTGACTCCAGCTCAGCTGCAATGTGGGACTGAACAAAGACGATAAGTCCTTTATGTAACAGCTGTAAATGAATGACTCTAGAGGCTCAAAGTCAAAACCAAGCAATACAAAATACTAATGAAGACCATAACGTTGGGAGCTTTGAAAACAGCTGTTGCATGGAAGTGAACAGTATATTCTAGACACTCTATCAGGCTTTGGGGAATAAACAAAAGGACATACTGTTCATCTTAAAAAAATTCAGTTATTTTTGCCGAAAATTGTACAGAACATCCCACAGAGTAAGTAGCTGCAAATGCAATCAGTCACATCTCTGTTATAAAGCTCAGATGAAGCCTGCTAACTCTGACAGTCCTTGATATACTATATTATCCCTGTAGATTAAATGTTTTAGTTAAATTATCATCTGCTTTCACTTGGTTTGAGCTTGTTACTCAAAGCAGACCAGGAGTTTATATAGTGTCATGTGTTTGAAGTCACTGTAGCGCAGTAAGATTCACCTCCCTTTAGTTTCCAGTGGCTATTTGAGGAATTATGAAACACAGGATTTACAAACACTTATTAAACCATTGGTTACTATGTGTTAGTTAAGTTAGTTATTATAAATCCATAATAAAAGATGCGGTGTTAAATATGAGTTAAATATTTAGCATAAAAGATGTCGTGAACAATTTGTTTTTTCACGCATGCTAGAAATTAATTACAGCACGTTTAAAAAGCGATATCATACAAATACTTTGGAAACATAGTTTATTCAACTGTGTTTGGTTTCCTCACAGTAAATCCAAGAACAGTTACTGAGTCAAAGGCCACATAAGAAATCACAATAAAAAGACAAATTAAACCTAAACAAAACGTGGTATTCTAGTAACATAACTACAGTCAACAGGACTGTAAGGCCAGGGTGACTTGGTGTTTTATCAATTGTGGTGAACAACAACGTAACAATGAGAGCACCTTAACTGCAAAAGCTGTAGTTTATTATCAAAGAACGGTACCATTGGATGCATGCAAGTAATGCAAGTGTTGTATACAAATCAGCAATGTGCATGACAGTGGATAGCTGGGAATGAAACAGTTTGAAGAGACAATTTAACTTGTGATTTCTGAAAAAGAAGAAGAAGGTCAGTATATGAAATATCTGCTTTTGAGGACAATGCCAGTGTCATCTAAACTGGTGTCATTCATCCTACTTTCTAACACTAAAAATGGGACATTGAATGCACTGGGAAGTCATGGGTGAAAATGACAGACACTGGTATTTTCCTTAAAAAAATAAAAAGACTGAAAATGTCACTGCAATGTATCAGCTATTTTACATTTTGATCATAATTTCTCACTTAGGCATTACACACCGAGTATGCAATCCTATTTCGCTGGTCCTTTGCACAGCAATGGATTAATCGTTGTATACATGCTAAACACTGGAACATACAAGACAGACAACAAATGGGCACTACAAGTGAACTGAGACACTGGAGGACTTTAACCACTGTTTACTCCATTATGTCTGTAATCAATATAATCAAAGATTGGAATGTTTGAAGTGTGGGTTTTCAATCAATGCACACAAATTCATTCCTATTCATAGGACATTTGGTAATTTACTTTTTACATTGCCTGCTGTAATTTTAATATTTTTCCCCTCTAGAAATACAAAATTGGTGCTTAATGAATTTAACAACTTATCTTGCATATCATGTTCAAATGTATTTACTGTATCTCAAATTAGCTCAGCTTTAGATTTATATCAAATTGATGAAGATGCCATGACAATACCCCAGATCTGCATAATACTAATGTCACAGACAAGGACATCAGAACTTTAAAAATGTGGGGTAGTATGACATTTAAATCCACAAGACTTTCAGCTGAGCTGTGCCATGATAGTAGAGGGGGGCGGGAAGTCAGAGATCCGAGGGAGGTCCTTATTCAAACATGATATCTGAAGCTTGACGCAGGCAGTTGGAGGTTTCAGGGGGCATGCTGCTGTGTGTGACGTTGTTGGCGTCCAGACGCAGATGCTTCAGGTGGGAAAAGTTGACGGGATCCACATACTTGCAGAAACTTGACAGGTCAAACTCTGCAGAGAACCAAAGTTGGACAGAAAGTGATGAGAGTTGGTAGAAAAACAAGTTCTAGCTCTATATCTCTTAATGATGGGGATTAAAAGTATCATATAGAGTTTTTGACCACTGGTAGCGCTGCAGAGCAATGTTTTGATGACTCACGTTGAACTCAAGGCAACACATAAATTCATCCAATCAAATGTGTTTGGGTAAACCCCGCCCATATTGTAAAACAACACTGGACCGTCAGCTATTGGGTAGCTAGTAAAGCTATTTAGACCATAACAGGAGGTGTGTGTTTAAATGTCAGCTGGCAAAAACACTGTTTCTTTTTCGAAAGAATGTGGTTGAGGTCTAATTTACCCCTGATCTAACAATGAGGGCGAGGGACTTGTGGGTTGTGGCCAACAATCCTTAAGCCTGGAGCTCTGTTTCTCTTTAAAGCCCTTTACAGCTTTGCGTTGCATTGTGTTTTCGAAGCCATTCCCACCTAAAGAGTGATTTAATTTGAGCTTCCATTTGGAAATACATTACTCATGCTAAAGATGCTCCAATTTCCTTTTCACTGTGACTTAAGAAAACACCATAAGGCAGGTTTCAGGAAATAGTCAAATAAGACATTTTGAATGGAACAATGCTAATAAGTAAAGAGTAGCACTCACTGTTGATCTCATTGGCCTGGAGGTAGAGTTGCTCCAGCTGTTCGTTGATCTCAGGGATAGACTGCAGCTTGTTGAAAGACAGGTCCAGCTCCACAAGTGACGTCACGTTGAACACTCCAGCAGGGATGCCACTGTCCACCAGCTTGTTGTGGGAGACCCTTAGGTACTGCAGCGCGGGCAGCTTGTTCAGGTATCCTGCTCCGATGCCGTCAATGTCGTTGTAGTCAGCGTAGAGGATTTCCAGTGAACTGGGGACACCGGCTGGCAGCTTCTTCAGCTTATTGTGGCTCACATCCAGGAACACCAGCTTCTTTGGCCCTTTGAATGCCCCAGCGATGGCATCGGATGTTAGCTGATTGTGCTGAATGTTGATAGAGGTCAAATTTTCTTTGTCAGACAAGAGTCCAGTGGGGAATTTGGACAGCTTATTGTGCATCAACTTCAGCTCATCAAGGGACTTTGAGGGTGGGACGACTGGCTCTGTGAGGTTGTTGCTGCTGAAGAGGAGCTTCTGCAGGCCAGTGAGTTTGTCGATCGTTCCCTTTTCAATCTTACCATTAGTGATCTGGTTGTTGTCAAGTACAAGCCAGAGAAGGTCAGCAGTGACATTGTCAAACACTCCTGCCTTGATCTCTTCAATCTGGTTGTTCTGGAGGTACAGGTACTTGATTCCTGTTGGGACTATGGGAACAAACTTGAGCTTGCGGCTGTCACAATACATGGCAGAGGGGAAGTTGATTGGGCACTCGCATTCTTGATTACAGTTGGGCCCAGAGGGTCCTAGCATGGAAACAGGCTGATAGTCGTAGTCATAATACTGGCACAGGGCCATACTGACCAGTATGGCCAACAGGGGTACACGCAGAGGAGACATGGCTTCTGGGGGTCGAACAGACAGAAGAGAAGGTGAGGGAATAACATGGAAAAGTTAGAAGTTGGAGTTGCAATAAAATGTGAATGAAAAATACAAATGCACTTAAGTTGCTCCTTTGGCTGGAGCTTTAGGGGATAGTTAGGAGAAATAATTCAAACCTTTTTGATCAGTATAAGTATATGAATTAAATAAGATCATCTGTAAACTGTGATGCAAAAAAGAATACAGTCTTGCCCCCCAACACACACCATAGACTAGTGCCACACCCACTCCCCTGAGTGTTAGAGTACATAATCGGTCAAGAGTTCATGTCAGCCGATTTCAGTCCTAGATTCCTTGTTTCAGTTGTCTGTGTTGAACGACATCATTATAGCTGGAGCTAGAACTGTTTCTGCTCCAAGAACCAACTAATCTATCAACTTGATAGATTTTTACATAAACCAGCAGTGGGAGCATTAATGCAAGGCAGATGTAGAGTAGCTACACATACTGTATACATAAAGATCTTTTTTTTTTAAACATATTAGATGGTTAAAAAAAGTGATTCTTCTTATCATTTAGGTTTATAAACAATGAAGCCAACATGCAGAGGAACTAAAACCAGATCTAAAATTAGTGGAGTTAGAGCATGACTGTTAAAAAATCAACCCTACAGACGGTGCAAGACCAGAATGATGATTTCCAGACCCATGAAATATGCAGACAGACACTGTGTCCAAGTGCAACAGATGATTTTCCAAAGTCTAAAGTCACCAAAACCTGTGAAACAAAGACCGAGATCGAGCCACATAAGCATGTAAGATCTAGGCTAATACACCTCTCTTGAATTTTCTAAATGCAAATCATGTAACTTATTTTGTCTTGTATGCTTTGTTATCCTCCTTCTCCTGCAGCACTAGCCCATGCCCCAAAAGCCTACCAGTGACAGCAATGACAATCCCATCCGGAAAACAGAAATAAAGAGGAATAATCAAACAGGAAATCACAAATCCATGCCTCCATATGCAAGCTTACCTGAGCTTCTCTCTTTTCGTGTGTGAGGGGTGGAAGGCCAGTAGGTAAGAACAGTGTGGTGTTCAAAAACTGGAAGTCTCTGGAGAAAAACACAGAGAGAAAGAAGGAGAGAGGGGGAGGAGAGAGAGAGAGGGGTAGATGGAGAGACAGGGAGGAAAAAAAAAGAGGAGGAGGCGGAGGAGGGGGGAGGAGAGGAGGCTACTTCTTCCTGGAGTCAGGTCATCACACAAATGGAAGATGTCATCAGCATAAATGTGTCTGGGGAGCATCATCCGAAAAGTGCAGTTACCTAACCATGAGCAGGTGCAACAGGACATAGGAGTAAAAAAAACTTTAAAAAATATGAGGTGTTGATATAACCTAAACCTTTCCCACCAGTTCTGACCTTTCCACTTCTTTAGTATCCCTTAATTGTCCTCCAAACAATCACCCCAAAGTGTTTACAAGCTCAACTTGGAGATGGGTAAATGGTGCATGGAAAAATCTCAGGAGCAGGAGAAGCTATGTGGGGGGAAAAATGTGAAAATGATCTCTGGCAGCCATTTAACCCAGCCGCCGGTTATGAGACCAAATTCAACTCTACCTCTGGAGACGTGAATAAGGCTTTGGAAAGTCTGACCAAGAAGTAATGGGAGAGCCAAAGAAGACTTACATAACATTTGACGCAAACATTTCTTCTCCTCTGTTTTTGAACAAAGGCATGGTTCTGCAAGGGGAGAAAGGTGGGTTGAAGCAAATCAAATTGATCCCATATGTCTTTGGTATAAATGATTGTACTTTAAGTCTTAAGTCTCGCACCCCCACATATTTCTTGTCCGCACACTTGGCTGCCCTGCAATTGTCCCTTCTCTGCAGTATACAAACACTGAGACAAATGGATAAAATGCACCAGGGTGATGTTTTACTCATCTGAAAAGTGGGGTGAGCGAAGAAAATGGCCAAATGTTTCTCCCATTTGTTGGTGGATGTCCATCATGCCGTCAGAGCATGCTGGGAATTGACGCCTGGATTTAATAGGTTGCAGCGTGGTCTGTTACTCTACTCACACACTACTCTGAGAGACCATGTTGGATGCATTTGTGGAAAAACCTTCATTCTTCACATTCTAAATCAAGATATCTGATTTCTGAAGATATGTAAGGAAAAAAAATGTATGTCCTCCTTTTGTACGTTTTTCCACAACCATGTGGCAATGCTCAGCTGCCATTTCAGAACTGGTTACTCCATTGCTAATATCTGCAGATTTTGACTCTTTCACCTGCTTATGCATTTTTAAGAAATAACACACACAATGACCTTTGGATTTGAAAGAATGTGGGTTTGGGGTCTTGAGAGCCCAGTTTAGCTTTAATAGTCATTTTGCTTCTATGATACTCAATATGTCACCTTAGCACATGTATGGATAGAGCTAGACCACCAGAGGGTTAAGACTCCATCTCTAAACTCTGCTGAGTAAAACGTTAGAAATGAAAGGGCTGGTTGCAAAATCTGTGAAAATGAGGTTGAAAAAACTGTGGAGTGCCCCTTTAATGTCGACCACCTACCTTTCAAACAAAGGCCTAGTGGTTTTGAATTGTATGCAGATGAAAAACAAACTGTTTGTCATTCAGGTACACAAAGCATCACACGGTTTGTTATCTAAGCTTTTTAATGCATCTCAGAGTTGTGGTGCAAGATGTTGAAGAATGTCCCACATCTATTTTCTCTCTCTGCAGCCATATCTCAACTTAATTTGACCCCTTTACTGAGGCTCTAAACTTTTTTGTGTTTTTATGGCCACTGCTTCTGAGTCACTTCTCTCCAGCTGGAGAAGTTTATTTCTGACTAACTCTTTCATTTTTTACTCCTGTGTGTTTCTTTACTGACCTTCAGTGATTGATGGCTGTAGAGTCAAAGTTGAGCGAGTTGTTAGTACCAGTGTTAGTCGTAGTCTGGTCAATAGTTTGATACCCCTTTAAAAGTAACTTAACACATGTAAACAACCAACTGAGAAACAAAATATAACATGTAGTAAAATCACTCAGTTTATCGTTTATGTGTGATGAAGTTTTATCAGAAATCCATGTTCAAATAGCCATATCTTTTATATATTAATTCATAAAAGTATGGCTCTGTCTAATGTAAAGGGTTTGACGGGAGTATTGCTTTGACTGAGAATCAACTCTCCATTCAGCAGCTGTCAGTTCCCTAAATTGCTGCTCTGGTAATGAAATAAAAGTTAGGTTAGACAACCTTCATGTGGTTCATCTGCTTTGTAGATTTCAGTATTTAGTTTGTCCCAAGCTTTAAGGTGAGTCCCTCAGAGCAGGACCAGGCTGAAGCTGTGACTGATTCCTTAAATAAACAGCCTAGATTCACAGACTAAAACTATCAGTGTCTTTGAAACACCATGACACCATGTTCCCTGTTGTTTAGAACCTGCAGGTTATAGCTCGATTGATCCTCCATATTTACCAGTTCTGACACAGACAGTTTATATGAAAGATATTTAGTTGTGTGATACTCCTGATTTGTTTTACAGGTGATTGACTGATTTTGAGAAACTTAAAACCCTCCATTAAAACAACTGACTTTGCGAACAATGGACTGTGTGATACCAACAATGTTTGCTGCATTTTCAAACATCCAACCTTTGATACACACCCATATCATAATATGCTGCATTCCTGAACAAAAATAGTAGAGGTCACATATGTGGGTTGTCTGCACACCTGGTGTCAGGTGGGGCCATGCAGCGCAGGTGGCTCATTAAGCTTCCCCCTTATTTTGATTCTGTCCCCTATTTGTCTCAGTACCTCCATGGACTGCTGCCATTTTGGTCTGACCTCCACAAGTGACCTTGATGTGTTACCACCGTGATACATGGTATTGCCAAACGCTTCATAACCAATGGGACATACACCTTATCCTCCATGACATTTAAACTTAGAAACCACTTTTTTTTTTTACATCCTCAGTGTGGATGCCCCAACAAACTAGTAGGCTTATATGTTGCCACTGTGATATCTCCAATCAGCTGATTACATTGAGTCTAATTTGTGTGCAAAGATGATAAAAAGATATCTTCTGAATACAGGGTTAAGAATGGACAAACCTCTCAGACGGTGGTTTCCATTGGTCCAGACATGGGTCACATTTGTGCCCTTCATCAGCAAACTGGCAAAAACATTTATTTCTTTGAGGTCGGAGTGTGTTTCTACCTCTGTTACAGGCAGTGTTTTTGTGTCGACCCAGACTTCAGATGTTCCAGACTGTTCACATAGTGGAGGCTGGAAAACAAACATTTTGTCATAATGCTTAGTCACTGTGCTTTTCCTTGAATGTGTTGATGTCTGCCTTGTGCTCTCATATCCTTTCCATTAGACCAGATGGCGGACATTGGCTTTCCACTGATTTTTTTCCTAATACTTTGAACAGTTTAATTTCCCTGTGATGAAGCCAAGTTATATCAGGTTAAATTCATCAAAAGTGAACAAACCGGTGAACAAATCGTGTTTTGATTTAAGTGATGAAATCATAGAGTCTATGTTACAGCAGAAATGTTGATTGAACTTTTTCCATTCATTGAATCTGAATCGACCCAAATATTTGTTCCTGCCCAAGTCGCTTCTTTTTTTCCCCCAACCAAGCCTACCAAACACTCAGCATCATTTTCAGCTACATTAACCACCACAGGTCATACTGAATAAAGTCATTTCCCATAATACTGAAGTGACAGTGCTACCAATTCCATTCACACAGCAGCTTCTGTGTGGAAACATCAACTTCACAGATATTTTTAGCCATGCTAGCTAACTAGCTAACAAGCTTTTGGTGGCCTTTAGCCTTGGCTGTCTGGTTGCCTATGGGTGTAAGATAAGGACCATTCAATCTAACAATATCAGTTCATAAGACCCCAAGGTCAGCTGCACATGCAGGCTAATCTGCTTTGATGCCAATAGCCTCAGGTGACATAATGGAGAACTGAGCCCAACGCTAGACATCACGCAAATTTGACCAGTTGGAAATGTTTATGTTGGCCCACGGTGCAGGCTCAGTGATTAATGATTGAAAAGGAAAGTTTATTTCTTACATTTCCATTTTAGAAACACGGGGGTGGTCATTTTTTTCTTCGTCCTAACTTCTGACCAACAATGGCAACATTCATTAACGCAGCAGAAAATGTATGATTGAGTATTTTGTCGTTGTGCATCTCTATTCTAGGTTTTATAGTGATATGTAATTTCCAGTAACAGAATAGATGCTGTAATTCCACATTTGAGAATGGTATTTGATTATTCAAAACGAATTTGGAAAATTAGACTGGACCGATGTGAAGCGTTTTATATTGTCTCCTTTTTTTAAAATGACATTTTTATGGATACAATGGAAATGGCCACGGTCTGGGAAACTGATTTATTTCACCCAGAGGTAAACGACAGCCCAAATCCTCAGATAAAGGATAACAAGGGGCTGCTCTGCACACGGCTCACATTATGCCCTTCTTCTGTGCATGAATGTTTGTTTCTCTGAGGGTTGGCTGCCTTTAAATGTTTCTGGCAGCATTTTCGTGAACCAGAAAGAAGCGGATCCAAACTGATCTTATTATGGAGGCTGGAAAACACATATTCTGACATTTTTGCTTAGTCAGCCTTCCTCTCCTTAAATATGTTCTCACTGGCTTTTATTGCTGTTTTTCAAATAATTTATTTGCCTTGTTACATCAGGCTCCTTGTAAGAATGCAAAAAGTGATAGACTCACAAAAAACATAGAGGCTTGGGGTTTTCATCTTGGGTTTAAAGTTTGATTATTACCATACATACATATATTATTATATAACAACTACACATTTAGTTTATCATGCTCTGTTAACATGTGATCCCCTGGAAATAATAAAACAATCAGGAAATCATCCATGAATAAGTAGACATCCCTGCTTAATCAATTGCCAGCAAAGGTAAACAAATGGGATAGAATGGGATAGATCCAACAGCCTGCTCTAATGTCCAGCTAAGTCCTACTATTATTTCTACAGCTACAAACTTGTACATCCGGTTGTACCATTCTCACACTGTTTGGATGTTGATCCTGGATACTGTTAGAGTTTCAGGTTGTGCATCAGCAACTCTGTGCTAGTTTATGTCGGATTTGAAGAAGTTTATGCGACAAAAAGTTACATAAAAGTCCACATACAATCTTACATTTTCCTTTTCTTACACATATACTTATATAACTCTACATGGGAATGCAACAACAATGCACTTTCTTTATTCTCAGTGTCATCAGTGAGGCTGTTGGGTTTCTCTCTGTATCTTGGCGCTTAAACCTCAGTCTGTCTGTCTGAGTGCATATCTATTGTTTAACTCCTAAAGCTACTCTTATCTTAATTAGCTAGGCAGCCACAGATAAACTTGTTGTTAATACTGATCTACCAGTGATGAATGAGTTGTCATTTTTGCTGATAAAAATCATCTGTTGCCGGGCAGAACAGAACCCCTTAACCTCTGTCTCTAATCAAGGAAACACTGTTTTGAATATTTGTGAGGAGAAGAGGTAGCTCTGCCTCACATTACAGAGCATATGTGTCCAATTTGTAGGCATAGTAACACTAACCTAATGTTTCATCATTTATTTGTCATTTCTGCATGAACAGGGTTGTTTAAAATCATTACAATGATGATTTTAACTGCAAAGTGTCATTTCTTTTGCCAGAAGAAAAAAAAAATCCACTTCCCTGCGTCACTGATTTACAGGACTCAACAGTGGATATATAAGCCACTGTGTTTATCAGAGATGAAACATGAAAGATAAAAACCGGCTTGTGAAACAATCTGGCATTGGTTAAAAGTGCAGCTTTCCGTCAGCATCACACGCACACACACACAGACACATGCACGGATGCCTGAATACGAGCACATGAGAGAAAAGAAACAAAACTTAACAGCTGAGACACACATGCACATGCTCTGACAGAGGTACACAGATGGAGATCCAAGCAAGCATATTAGCAAACAGGGATATTCTGGGACCGCTTGGCACGGACACACAGAGGCTTCTAATAAAATCTCAGACAGCACCCAGACACCACCTTCTGTTCCTACCATGTGGTCATGTGGAAAGCACTGTGCTTAAAACACTCATCCCCAGGAAGGCCGAGTGATTCCCTCACCTTGTCTCATGGGCTCGCATGTGCAGCAAGAGTGAACTTGTGCTAAAATCAGATGACAAGATCTGCTTAGCACAACATACCTCTGTTCTTTTTCTGGCCACAACTACCTCCTGTACCTGTATCAGACAAACACATCACCAGATCATTATCTTGCAATCCCTGCTTAAGAAATACAGTGTAAACTGGGCCAGATGAAGTGTTTTGTTTTCATTTAAAATATCTTATACACAGTAATGACAGGGCTTAACACATCACTGTGATGTTGATAGGAGAATTTCACTGAGGAATTCAGTATCACATTGTGGGAGGGTCAGACAGGTATAATCCCATGTGTTTGAGTGATGGGTGCATTTGATTAATGATGGGATTTGCACGTTGAAATAACCGTCCGCATAAATCTGTGGCACATCTGCTTTTCTGCAGGATCTCGCCGCCGCTCTTCGCTCGACACCGTGAAGCTGCTCAGCTCAGGTTACTCTGGTTGCATAAGTGCCACAAGACAGGCACTTCACCTACAGACGCACCCGGACACGCATGTGAAAACACTCAAGCAAATGAACGTAGGAGCAAGTTGGTTAAGTCGATGGAGTCGCAGTTTCACACAACAAAATTTCTCTGAACACACAGGGACACACACAAATATTGGCACAGAGCCTAAAGCAATAACTCTAAGTGCTTATGGTCTAGAAGATAGACGTGTGTTTAGGAGATCAGGTTGCACTGTGCTTGTATGTATGTGTGTTTCACTGAGAGAGAGAGAGAGAGAGAAAGGCAGAGAAAATAGAAAGTGCTGTACTGATATACTCCACACGAGGGCAACAGATTGAAGTGCATTAAGTGCATTCATGTTAAGTGTACTGAGCTCACTCTGAGGAGCTGGGATGAGCGCCAGAGCTCAAACACTAATGCTTTTCAGACTGTCCTTGTCTTTAAAAAAAAAAAAATAAACGAAACGAGACACAAGTCATATCAGAAGGAGAAGAGTCATAAATCTTAAATATTCTTGTCTTTTTGTAGCTTCTTTTCTTTTCTTTTTTTTGTTTTCATAATTTGTAATTTGATCCCCCATGTTAATTGTTTTATTCGTTTTATGTCATATGGAGTCCCAAGAGTGACAACTTTCACTTCTGGGTCTTTTGCAGGATTAAAAATGTAATTAATTTGGGATTACAGAATAGACAAAGCTAAATAATGGATAAATATATTCATTCTTGCATTTGTCTTATCATCATTAATCTATGCTTCCCCACAAATTTTCATATGTTTCTTCCCATATTTATCCAATTTCTCACATTCCACCTTGTTGTTGTTACTTATGAAAATATAGGGACTCATATCTGTAAAAATATAACAGACTGTGTTAACTGTTAAAAAAAGATGATGATTGATTGATTGATTGATTGATTGATTGTTTGATTGTCTTTGTCCCAACACATATTGAGTACATCAAAGGGAAAAGTAAAGACCAAAAAAAAAGAAGTAGAAAAAAAGTAGAGAATAAAAAAAGGGGGGATTGTATTTTCCCATAGATTTCTGGAGGTAAATTTGAAAAACAAAAGATGTGACACAGTTTAATTCTTGTGAGTTTAGTTATTTTGATTGATCAGGTAGCATATTACTGATTTTTGACCCCTCTGGGATCCCATATGATAACATAGAGTTTAGTGTAAATGTATAATTGATTATTAAATTATCAGTTGTATGCTGTACAGCCTACTTCAGAGATTTTAAACCACTACATGTCTCAAGGGACGTCTGTCTTTTTACTTTAAACCTAAATATCCCCATTACAGTCACGTGAATGACTGAAGGACTATAAATCACCAGTGGCTCATGGGCCAGAAATGGTCCTTGTGCAAATATTTCTTTTTCTTCAGCCCACAAAACCCATCAATTTGAATGGGAGGCTGCAGGGGCAGCTAGCAATGAGTCAATCCTTTTTTTAGAGCCTTTAACCAAGTATTTTTTCTCACCATCGGACTTGAACGTGGTGGTACCGTGGCTCAGTGGTTGATGTTATCGCCTTGCAGCAACAAGGTCTATTATCAAACCTGCTGGACTGTGTGGACGTTGCATGTTCTTCCTCAGGGAGCTCCGGTTTCCTGCTCCAAAACCATAGACGCGGGGTGGAGACTCAAAACTGAATGCGTTGTCTGTCTGTTTGTGTACATAGACACATACATGTCCTGTAAATGTATACAGTACATCCTGTGATGGACTGGTGAGCTGTCCCGAGTGTACCCTGACTCTTGGCCAATGCATTCTGGGAATGGCCTCGGCCCCTAACAGTCACATTTTGTGAGACTTGGGTCTACATGGCAGAACACTGTCACTGATTTAATTTACAATGCTGTTTTAATGAAAGCCAAAAAGGCACCTATTCCTGCAAGACTAATACCTGTTTCATACTGACATCTTGCACTTGATGAATGGTCCCCAAGTTATAACTTTCTGGACAGAGAAAAAGATTCTGACCTGTATTTACTAGCAGACAGGAGTACAGTGTGTTGAAACATCTGTAATGTGACTTATTATTACCAGATGACAAGAAAACAGCACTTTCATCACAGACACCGGATAAAGTGTCAATAGTTAATGTGAGAATGATTGAAGACTTTGAAAAGTGTCCCTGAAGTTGGACCCGTTTAGAGCCAGACTACTTTTAAGTGGATTATTTCAAAATACAGTTGTCGGCTGCTCAGACGGCTTATTGAATATCTGGAATGATAAAAGGCATTAGGGTTAGGGTTAGGGTATAAATATCACTCAGAGAGGACGTTTTCTAAATATTTAAATGTTCCTGAGTCAATCCCATGCAGCCTTACCACTCAAGCCTTTGTCAGAGTTTTCTATCATTAATATTCTCACATAATATATGTTTCTTATATGTAAGCACAAGTCAAGGTTTCTCACCTGCTGTTTCTCAATACATTTTACCTGTGCCTCCTCTTGACCTTGTTCGCCGGGAATCCCCTGCCCTAATTGCATTAATGCTGTAGCTCCTGCAGTATCGTCCAGAGGATATCTGCTCACATCATTATTAATATGCACGTTCTCATTACATCCATCAAAAACTGCTACTTTTTCCATTAGTATTTTTATTTTGTTCAGGACACCTTAGCTGGAGCCCCTGCTCCGGAAAAAAAGAGGAACACCTTTGTTGCTGATATATTAAGTCTGAGCTATGGTAAGTGCTTGTGCCTTTAAGTGATGAGAGTTTTTTTTATACAGCATTTATATACAGCGTCTATACATACAACATTCACACCAACACGGGTGCTGTGGGCATGCCAGTCCACATGCACCCTCCAATTTGTCTTTACCATTGAAAATAAAACAAAAACCCAAAAAGAAAAGAAATAAAGGGCAGGGAAACAATGAGAGACATACATACACGCATTAACAAGAGATTCCAGAAAGCACCAGGTTCAAGTTGCAAGGAAAAAAAAAAAAAATAAGAGCATGCATATAAATCTTTGGAAGTGGCTTCTGTTTAAAACATACATGGTTTATTCTACATTTTTTAGAAGCTATTTTCACCTTGTTTTTTTTTTTCTTTTTTTTTAATGGAACAACATACACGAGGAGAGAAACAGGGGATGGAATGTGATGAAGAGAAACTAAAATCAACACTGAAGAAAGCACAAGAAATTACAATGTGATAGAAGTCACTGTTGCGTTTTTTCCTTTTTATCTCTACTTGGATTGAGTACAATACAAATAGAAACTCAGAGATCGTTCATGGAGTGCAGCGTGGTAATGTTACACTCTGAATGCTATTCCTAGTTACACAGGTAATATCTAGTACATTCTACTTTACCAGTTGTTACAGGTATTGTGAAACACAAGTTAAGCCCTTGCCGCCTGCTCTACAGGCCAGCGTTCTCACTAGTCACACGATGGATCAATGGGATTCAGAACATTTTTCCACTGAGCGAGATTTCAAATTTCTTTTTTTTTTTTTGGTTAGCGTTCACTTCTGAAGTTCAATTTGTCCATTGAATGAAATACACATATTACACACAATAATATGTTACAGCATGAACGGTACAACATATTTGCAATGTTAATGCTTGCTAAACTGGTCCTATGAATGATGAGCTGTGTGTGAGAGCATCACCATAGTATGCTGGTGGTTGCTGCAAGCTGTATGTGTGTGTATGTTTGTGTGTGAGTGTGTATGTGTGTGTGTGTGTGTGTGCTAAGGTTGCACCAATCTTGAAGCTAAATAATGAAAATGATATGTTGTGTTTGAGGTCCATGTCCACAGGAGTTTTGAAATGAGTGTGTGAATTAATGACATCATCGTTTGTGGGGGAAGGCAATGATGGTAAGGGGAGGGGTCAGTGTTTGGTAACGGGAGGGGGGCAGGGCTGTGGTCAAACACACACGCTTACAAAACTTTCACACATTCATTTACAAACACACAGGTGCTCAGGACTCTCTACTTCTTCCTGTAGTTGCCGAGCTGGATGGCGGAGCGGTCGAAGACGCAGCGGAAGGTGATCGGCTGGACTTCCCAGTAAGGCACGGGGTTGCTGAACAGGCTGATGCCAGAGTACATGGCCTTCTTGGTGTTGAAGCCAGGAGGACAGAAGTCCTCTGTTCCTACAGCAGCAATCTTGTTGACATGGAGGTAGACCACCTAGAGAAGGGATTAAAATAATAACAACCTTCGGTCACCGTCTAGGATGTGGATGGCAATGATTTAGATTTTCCAAAATAAAGCAGATAAAGGGGATAATAATAAGTCATCAAATGAATAATAACAGCTCAAGAAAGCCAGATAATTTTTTTTCTCTTCAGCTTGTTTAACTAAAAACAGTGAAGGAAACTAAAAATGATTTCCCGTGTGATTATACTCCAAAATACCAAAGAGCTGCGCAGTTTGATACTTAACAAGCAACGGTTTTACATGCATAGGAAAAAAAAGAGAGGAACATAAAAAGTATATGAACATGAAAGTGGCTAAAAACAGAAACACAAAAAAGAGCAGGTATGGCCTCCTCAGCACTTCTACTACTATAATTGTGATCAAATTGTTGTTGTTGTTGTTAAATATATGAATAGGATTTGTATTGTTTTATTTTCATATAAAACATCCTGGCTTTTATTCATATTAACCATTTATCTTTTCATGGGAATCAGTTATTATTCCTTCAGCGTCCTAGTCTGTATTTGGAGAAACTTTATTTTACAGTGGACGACAACTTGATGGGAGTTCAAAGTATTTCAGGGTCCTATCTCTCCACAGTTTGTTTTGTTATGTCTGCTGGGACAGCGCCAGGAAACCCTGGGTGTTCACAAAATAACTGCAAAAAGATGCTTAAATCAATGTATAATCTCGGCCTACTACAGGAAATGACCACAAACAGCTCCATGGTAATGGGATGGATGCAGCAGTTACTCAGGCCTGATGAATATAAAATAAACTGTAGTCAAAGTAAAGCTGAAGAGCCTGGAATCAGGTCTGTTTACACTCCCACCCCCACCCCTAAGATCTGTAATACTATAGTATGACCGGCTACCAACACTTGACACAATAAACAATCTAAACGAATCCATGTGACTTTTGTTATGGAAGTCTTGGATGAGTTATAATTGTGATCCACAACAACACAAATGCAAAAATACAACAAAGGAAAGTTTTGCAGTATGGTTTCCATCAGAGAAAATGAGCTGTGTATGATCACACCATGAGGAAACAAGTAACATAACTATAAGGCTCAAGCAGAGTTAATTTGCTGGAACTAAATGTTTGCAATAACAATCTCCCTGTGATGGATTGATAACACTCAGACATACGAGCACCGTACCTGGATGTACTTATGCTCGGGCAGACCAGGGGGGACGCTGGTCAGAACGTTGTTGTCGAGGTGCAGCTCCCGCAGGTGGGGGACATTCCCCAGTGTGCCATTTTCCACAGTGCTGATCTCATTGTAGCTCAGACCCAGTCTGCAAGAACAATCAGACAGCAAGTTGATGAGATACTGGTGTGCAGGTGTGCAGAAATACGAGGACTGAACAGAACCAACTGCATGAGTGAAGAAACTGAGATAGTTACATCAGCATTTGGCAAAATTACAGCCAGTAAAATGGTAAAAAGGGAACAATGAGAAAACTAAATATTAACATTCTCTACTCATGATGTATTAAAGCCCTCTTTGTTCTAAGTTGGTATGTCATCTTTGGCACAATCTGATCAGTGTAACCAATTTAATGAGCAAACCAGTCATTTGGATTATCCAAAAACTCCTGGTTAGGTCTTAGGTTTTGTTCTATAGTAAATCAAATAAATGGTGATGCCAGAACCAGAGTTCCAAGTGAAGCTAATACACACTTTGATACATCAAAGAACTGAAAACATTAGACAGCATGAAAAATTGTCAGGCAACATAAACAAGACAGCTGAAATGCATGCTCTAAATCTCTTAAAGGAGACTATGCAAGTTTCGAAAGATGAAATAATGCAACGTTATGTAAGATAAAAGCTTACATAATGCAACTTTCATAATACAAAGTTGGTCTGGAATGAAAAGTGCCACAATGGCCACTGTTTGGTAAAAGTTAGATAGTATAGTTTTAAAACTTAAAGTAAAAAAACAAAACAGATAAAGACTATATAAGAGAGTGATAATTTTCAGTACTTAGCCAGGTTCTTCAGGCCTTTGAGGCTGTCGGCTGTCACCTTGGTGATCTTGTTTCCATCCAGGTGGAGCTCAGAGAGAGAGCTGGGCAGACCTGACAGGACGACCCACAACACAAGGATTACCATCAATAATAGCGTGATAATTCAGGACGCACATCTTTATACCACAGTCGGTGGCTTATGTGACATTATGAAACCAGTTGTGCATAGAAAGCGATAGTTACAAAGGAGTGCCTCTTTCCAAGTCTGTCAAATCAAATTATTTTGCAAACACGTCTCATTACATGTATGATTTCACTAAACACACCTCACATGAGAAATGAGGAGTAGTTTTGAATTACTATGCAGTATGTGTGTTTTTTCACTTTCAGCCATTGTTTGACTGTCGGCTCAAATCCAACTGTGCATTCTTTTGATAGAAGATGGTTATTTTTGGCTCAGACTGACTGGATAAAACTTAGATTAAGCCAAATCCCCTCACTTAAGGAAGTATTCGTGGGATAATATATCATTGTCGTACCTTTGGGGATATCTGTGATGTTGGTGTCTGCAATGCGAATGTAAGAGACCCTCTTCAGGTCAACAAAAGCATTGGCTTCAACTCCGGCGCTCTTCAGAGGGTTGGACCCAAGCTCTGGAAAAAAAAAGGAAAAGAATGAATAGACCCCAGAAAAAAAGAAAGAAAGAAAGCAGAACATCAGCAGTGGATCACGGCTGTGAAGTCAACTCCCCTTCTGGTGTGTTACGGGAACATAGAGCTGAGTCATGAGTAAACAGAGTCTTGGGCAAGAAAATGGTTTGTGTTTGCAACGCAGCCTTTCTCCATGCCAGATTCCCCGATTTGTCATGGTGGCTTAATAATTCTCAAATCATTGAATTTAAAATGACTGAATCACATTTTCTGCTTTAACAATAAGAGAATTAATTTTCTTTCTTTTTTTTTTTTACTTGGTGGAGTAAGAAGTTTTATAAGTCTGATCAATGCTGTAATTAATATCATTGACACAGATCAACTTATTTACAAAGCAGTCTGGTCAGCGAACAAAGGCTGAATGAGGATCTTTAGATCTATGTCTAAACGCTATAGAAGCATTTCCCTGGAACATCCTGTCCTTATGATTCTGTGCCTCCATTCAACCACATGCTTCCAGGATATTAGGGGCCTCAGCCCAAGCCTTAACCCAGAGTCCAAGACTAAAGAACCAACTGTGGAGCCCAGACTCTCGCTTGCACATTCCCATGTATGTTTCCACCACAACTGAAGACCCAAGAAGTCAAAATGAAAAACAAATTTGGCCTACGTGCACCATCAAAGTAAAAGAAAAAACTGCAGGGGCCAACAATGGAGCAAACATAAAGACACAAACAAACAGCTCAAGTGCTGCAGGGCTCCAATTTTCACTTAGTTACTGCAGTCTTGGTGTTTTGAGCACTACTGCTCTTCATTAGACAGAGGTCAGAGTTTCTTTTGATCTGGGTTTATGGTGCAATAAATAAGTGAAAATTGGAGCCCTGCTGTGTGTGCACTATTTGTTTGTTACTTAAAATTTAGGATGCAGTTTATGCTTGAGACTGAGTCATTTCTTTGGTATACTTTTGCTTGACTTGGATTTTTCACAATTGCTGCAAAAGAGGGATAGAGAAGGGAAGATAGACTGAAAATGTCTGAGCAAGGACGTGTTGTTCTGAGGAATTAATGACATTAAAACTATATTTAGATCCTGGTTGAAACAAAGGTAAAGTCCCTTAAAAGGTTCTGGCCATCTAGGCAAAATCATTGTGGTGGAAACAAGTGATGCAATTCATTTGGGCCTTACCTGACCCCAGCTAAGAGACAAAACAGTCACTACTGCTGCCATCCACAAGATACATAGACAAACCTTGGAAGATGTGACCTACTGCTGGAAAATATGTGCTATCCTCTGTCATTCCTCTTCAAACTACTTGTACAATCCAAACAAATATTCCCATTCTTAAACAAAATGAAGAAATGTTTCATGTTTCATACCCATGACGATGACATTGGACATGCCCTGGAAGGTGGACTTCTTGATCTTGGTGATCTCATTCTCGTGGATGCGCAGCTCCTGCAGGCTCTTGGGCATGTTGGCTGGCACGTCCTTCAGCATGTTCTTCGACAGGTAGAGGCGCTGCAGCTTGGTCAGTGGGGTGAGAGCCTTGGCATGGATGATGGTGATTTTGTTGTTGACCAGGATCAGAGCCTATATAAGGAGAAATACCAGGGAGATGAGAGACTTGTATTCAGTGTTAACATAGTAGAGGTTTTACCACTGTCTCCAAAAGCAAAAGGCAACAACCAAAGATCTTCATGCAAGGAATTCAGTCTGGCATGAAACATTTAATGCATCAATTGAGTGGAGTCAATACTACTGGTATTAGTTTACAGAAGCTTTTCCAAATCCAGTCTGCTCTTGTTTAAATTCACATTAGTATGGAATTTGTACTTTATTTGAGACTTAACACCATAGTGGCTCTCACTGCTTTCCCACTCAGAAACACCCATGACTACAAATGCACCACTGTGAGGAAATCTGTAGCTACTTTCCAGGTGAGACTCAACAAAAACAAGAGGATTTGAACTCAGCAGCTGTTAGAGTCTTTAGCGTGGTGCTGCTCTGTCAAAATGGAGAAGTTCAAGCTGCTATGAGTTACCCCTAATGCATTTTTCAGAGGAATCTCCCTCTTGCTGGTCTGTTCTTGCGCAAGCAGACACGAGTAAATGTGAAGTATGAGGTCCAGTACCCTTGGGAGGCCATTTATATCAGAGTGAAACAGCTATGGCCATCAGGCAGAAGTATTTATGACGAGCAAGAAAGCTGCAGAGCGTGTGTTCAGAGGTGTGAGGCTGTGAGACTGTAAGGGCCTACAGGTGAATAGTTTCCATGCACCTGGTGAATGGGGGGAGTGGTGGTGCTGGGATTCACTGTTTGTGGTGGAGATGGGAGGAGAGGAGTGTTATGGGTGGTTAGATTGAGGAGGAGGAGAAAGACAGAAAGATTGGGAGGAAGTTGGTGTGGGGCCCGCTTACTTCATGGTGAATGATTGAATTTTAACCTCGGAGCTGTAAATAGTTTGACAGTGTTTTGGCAGCACCCTTATCAACGCTGAATGATAACTGGTGTAAGTTCTTCCATGCCAACATCCTGGATCACTGTTTTTTCTCTTGTAGCATCTGCTCTGACAGCACAAATAAAAGCCAAATGTTTCCCCATGGGGATCATCAGGTTTTCATAGCAAAAAAAGGGGTTGTGGTCAGTGTAACAGTTACATAAGAACACCCATTACATAACTTAAGGGATAATACACAGTGAGCACACATGCAGCTCTGCAGTTGGAGGTAAAAAGTCTCTTACGTGCAGTCCTTTCAGATTCTTGAAGTCGCCCTCCTTGATCTCAGTAATCTTGTTGTTCTGCAGGTCAAGCAGGGTGGTGTCATCGGGAATGTCCTCAGGGACAGCTTTCAGACCTGAAATTTGAATGAGACATTGGTTAATTAGATGTACTTTATCTGGGTTGTAGCATCAAAACATGATACATGATACAAGGCGATGAGAGATCAACCACAAAGGACGTCTCTACAGAAAGGCTACTTCCTGGTCTCCCTGAGCGTGGTTGGAGTCTTAATAGTTTTTGTTTGTCCCTTCGCAAACAAATCACTGCAATCTTTAAAAAACTGAGTTACACTTGCTTTTATCAGCTGTAGCTAGCGTTAAAGGTCATGCTAGCATTAAGCTAAACCTGCGAGTCATACCTCCAGCTTTTGGTTGAGTTATTAATAACCATGTGAAATGGTCTTAAATATTCACACAATAGCTGGATTCATAACATGATGCCATCACGCTGACAGTTAACTAACACATTGCAGGCTAAAAGTCAGCCACGGCTAAGCTAACCGCTCTCCGTCCTGGGGTTAGTTAAGGGATTGTAAATCAAGTCTAGTGAACGTTACGTCTCATTAAGTTTCTTATGAGCAGTTGGGTTCTGCATAAACTCAAACATTTCTGCCAATTAAAGTCCAAACTGTTTTTGCGTTTCTGTTTTGCTGAGTTTGACACATACCGGTAAACCTTAGTGGGGGGAGAGAAAAAAAAGATGATGTCACACATTTCCATGCACTAATCGGAGTTTTAACCAGAATCTGATGACGGTTGTTTGGTTGTTTGCTTTTGTTGCTCCAACCAGATCCCACCACACCCGCACAGACCTGATTAAGCAGATTTACTAACTTTATGAGTTCATTTTAAAAGTGACTAAAGGTGTTTTCTTCCGAACTCAAACCCAACAGTTCATTACTTAAGTTAATGCTATAGAGAAACACATGAGCTGCAGATACAGAAGCAAATCTGGAGGAGCAGGACACAGTAATGGGGTTCACAGTGAAGGAATAACAAGGTCTGCTTTGTCAACGTAGCACGCTACATAAAGTCTCAATGACAGGGACTTATGCAGTGGGTTTTATGGTGACATTCCAAAGGGACCAAATAACTATTTGATGTGCTCTGAGGCACACATGGTGGAAATGGACCTTAAAACAAATTTCCCTTGGAGTAAGTAATCGACTGCATACCTGGACACTGAGCTCACACTAAAACGTTTTGCTTGGACTTTAGTCTGGTACGTCACGTCATGTGTGACACAGAAAATGGCATCCGTAGTGAAAGACTGTTGGGTTGAGTGAACTGTTTAAAAAAAAAGCCTCCTGAGCGAAGACAGCTGGGAGTTATTGTGTGTGCCCGTACGCATCCGTGGTAACACAAAAAGTACACGGAGATTCATAATGTGCAGTTTACATTTCAGAGTAAGAGGCGTAGAATAAACTGTTTAACAAAGAAGCTTACTCTCCGTATCTCCAGTCTATATACGTATGTCTGGACGCATTTTGCCCTAAAAGCTTGTGACGACTCCTGTTCACCTCACCCAAACATTACTTCCAGCTACGTTTGCTTTTCTGTCAGCTTTTCCAACTCGGCAGTGGATGACCCACAAACCATCACAGCTGTTTGCGGTCACCGCCATCATTACAGCACCACACTGCTTACCTCCATACTTGCGCACACATTCTTTTTTATTGTTCCTCTCTCATAGTCGAGACTTTTAAGCCGTTGCTGCTTCAGAGTCGAGCCCTCCCTTTTAATTTGTACTCCATCTTTATGGACATGCAAACCAAATAGCTGGAAAAACCTTCTACTGTGGCTAGAAAAAAGTTACACAACTCAAATGAGTCGTGCAGTTTCTGTAGCATCACTGAGAAGTTAAAGATGTCATCATGTTAAAATGTAAGGTTGGTAATGGTTTTGGTTTGAAGTTTTGTTTATTTTACTTTTTTTTTTTTTTAACACTGCTTGAATTTATTTTTTTTAAAGAATGGCTGAAAACTAATTCCTTTCTCATGTCACAAAAGTTTTCAGTTAAACTAAGATCTGTCACAATAATCATCTCACAAATGCAACATAGATAATTCCTAACTTTTTTAAATAACTAACTGATTAGCATCCAGTTGGATCAGGTTGTGACACAAAATAATAGAGTTGGGCTAACAATCTGTGTAGTGATGACAATAACATTAACAGACTAATATCAGTATAAATAATCTGAATATCATGTTCTGGTCAACATTTCATTTTGAAGCTAATAGCCACTTTGCAGGAAGGAGCACGGAGACTTAAAGTCTCGCCCCCACTGTTATGGTCACTTTTTATCTCCATTTTAAAACAAAGTAATTGGGATATCAAGCGAATGATTGCTTTGGACCGGGCTCATTTCAGCACTCCCAAGCATTAATGACAGTGTTTATCTCCTGGCCTGGCGCTTGCCCTGGTTGTGTCATCAAAGGTCTGATTGCCTCATAGGTTAGAATAAGTTTGGAGTTTTTAATGGGTCATTTGGAGATGTGACCACATAAGTTACACAATCACAGCACATAAAATGTAATCTTTTATTTTAATGAAAGAATTCACTGATTGTGTAAACGCCAAAGGTGAAATGTAATGCTTCAAACCAGGAACAAATGGCTGGTGTTTTAGTCTATCCATCAGCGCAAGCTCTTTGAACAAATCCAGCAATGTAATCACAGCTCATTTGAACCTAAGGCTAAATTTTCTCTCCTGAATGTTTTAGCTGTCATCCTGCCAACTGCAAACTCACTGAGGAAAATCCACATCTACAAAAGCTACAGAGTGCTCTGGGATGGTGAGCAGACTCTTTCTGCCTTGCCGAGACCTGTGTGTGTGTACGTGCGTGCTTCCAAATATATACATGTGTTTATTCCTGTGTGTGTCTCCGTGTGTGTTTGTGTGCATGCCAGCAGGTCTGGGAAACAGATGGAGGCTTGGAGCCAACATTGCTGATGCAGAAGTTGAGAATGGAGCCATGGAGCTGCATCTCCAGGGAAAGTGCTGCTGCTGCTGCTGCTGCTGATGATGACCGGGGCCCCGACTGCAGTGCTGATGTAATGGAAACAGTCTTTTCCTGGACATCACTCTCTCCATCTGTCTGTCACTCTCACTCTTTAGCCACCTGTCCATCTGGCTGTGCCTGCCTGTCCCCTCACACTTCCTGTGACTGTATCTTTGGATCTCTAATGCATTCCCATTGTCCCAAACCTAGCTGTCTTAAGCTCACTGAAACAAACTGCTTATCGGCTGGACATGCCTGTCCTCTCCTCTTTTAAGGTTATCCATCTGTGTCACTCCCTCTCTCCTTCATGTGTCTCCTTGAAGCTTGTGCCCCTCCCTTTGCAAACAAAAGCAGAGCCAAAAAACTATCAAACCCAACTGTGCAGTGAAGCAGTTTTATGTAATATGAGAATAAATGAGGTCAGGGACTTTTCTGTGACAAAGTTTGTAAAATTACTCAAGCTTTTGTATACATTATGCATCAGATTAGACAAACAGAGATGATAAACTCCAAATACTGAAGATGAGAACTGAGTAAACTGTTGTGACTGCTCTGAAGCAAAGAGCTGACAAAGTAATTGTGGTCTAAGTAAATGAGTGTTACACTAAGAAACAAGTTTAGGAACATTTGAGGAATAGGGATTTGTTCAAGACTTTCCAGACTATATCCTTTAATCTTCACTGTTTGCCCAGAAACAACAAATACTCTAACTGTTACAGGAAGTGAAACAAGGATCACATCTGTGAGCATTTAACTTATCGACACTGGTGTCTTGTTCTCTGGGTGACTTCACAATAATGCGTAACTTAATACACCCCTCGAATGACCCCGTGGGTTTGGGTGGATTGGCAGAGACACAATAAAAGTACAGTAAAACTGGTGCAGACACCCGTCTGACCTCAGCCTCTGACCCGTCAGAGTGAGCTCAGCTGTGTGGAATCCAGGCCAGTGCACCAAATGGTGGTGTGGACTGAGAAAATGGATGCAACAAGAGGCTTGTGCCAGTTTTTCTTGACCTTTTAATGTAAATCAAGTCACACTGATTAATATCAGTCATTATTGACCACATGTACCATTAGTGTTTAAGTCCAATATGGCAAAAAAAAATTAATCAAAAAGGATTGAAAGGAAGAGGATACAATGGTAACAAAAATGAATGAGGTGACACACAACCATATGATTGACTGAAGGTGGTGTCTTGTCTTACCGAGGTCAGAGCACTGGATCACACGAAGGTGGCACTGGCATCTGAATGGGCACTTGGGTCCGATGGGCATGACAGGGAAACTCATTTCTGTGGTCTCCTCAGGGAGACCCGATCCAGCCTCATCCTCCATCATGAAGTCTAGGAAGCCCGACTGGCGAAAGGGCAGAGCCCAGCAGGCAGTGACCAGGAGCAGAGAGAGACAGGCCGACCTCATGGTGCTGCTAGCAGGGAGCCTGGAGGACGAGAGGACACAGTTCAAAGGTTTGGGTGGATACACTCTGAAAACAGTCCGTCTATGATTACTTTTTAAATGACTGTGTATAACTATCTGTTTCTGATTTAATGTTATAATCGGAGGGAAAGTAGGCAAAGAGAAGAGGGAAAATAGATTTTCAGTGTGGCAGCGATTCAAAGGCAGACAGACGGACGCTGTGTGAGAAAAAACAGAGCAAGCGACACTGATTGAAGTCTAGAGAGGCAAAGGTCAAAGGTGAGAGGTGTAGGGTTGGGGGCTACTAGGTTAAACACTTGGGTGTAACAGTTTAGTGGGGTTGGCCAAATAAGCTATTTAACTGGTTGTTTTTTCACAGAAGGTGAAAGGTGATAGGAGGTGTTGGTGTGAAGCCAAGTGAATAAATCACACAATATTACTTTGTCAGAAGAGACGAGTCTTAGGGGATAATGTTCATGTTTACAAGGAATACAAAGCAAACAATACTGGGAACTGCACTGTGGAT
>OMNW01001780.1:4751-21914 GCA_900303245.1 Selene dorsalis | reverse complement strand
TGAAATAATGAAGTCAATGTTGCAGACATTTCTGTTCACGTTTTATATACAGTCGATGCTTACATTAAATAATTGAAATATATTAGGCTAAATAATATGTGAGGCTGCTGGATCATGGATCTATTATATGATGTTATATATTCTCACAATAGATCCATGTGCTGGGTCTGGATTTTCAATGTCGCTCACATTGTGGTCACACTGGGTATGCTGCCTATGAACCAGTAATTCCCCACACTCGTCTTAATCGATAGACTATGGAAGCTTTTGTGAAAAAAAAAAAAATCATTGTAAGACTGAAATCAGTTAACACATCTCTGCTTTGTGTTAGTGTTATTCAAAACCATGCAAGAAATAGGGAGTTGATAACAAGTCCCTCTCATACTTTAGTTTGAGTTAAACATTCTGAAACCATTTAAGAAAACTGGTGAAATAAGGAAGTTAATAATATTGCACACATTTCTCTTCACTTTTTATTATTATACAGTCGATGCTTAAATTATATAATTTAAATGAATTAAACAACGTGTGAGGCTGTTGGATCTGGATTTTTTTTTCACCAGCGAAATTTACACCAGAGCCGTGAAGTACCCGGATGTGTGACGTCATCTTGCTGAGACGAAGCTGTGTATGGTGGCGACTTGTCTTGTTGAGTAACCCGGTGTGGATGTAAACCAACGTCCCGTGATATAAAAAACAGTGTCATCATGTCGGCTTGTAAACGCGGTCTGTCCGGCACCGTGGCCTCGGCTCTGCGGGTCCTCCGCGGCAACAACCCGGTAAACGCGCCGTCCATTCCCCTTACATCGCTACTTCTTCTGCGGGGTGAGTGTTTGGAGCCACGGTAACCGTTGACCGCTGTGTGTTTGCAGGTCGCCGCGTGCAGCCAGGTGCGGAGACATCTGTCCACGCAGACGGACGGAGAGGTCCGCATCGCACAGATCCTGAAGGAGAAGTTTCCGTCGGCCTCGTCCCTCAAAGTTGTGGATATTTCAGGTATAAATGTAGATCTAGCACGTGACTGCCTGAAGTTTATTGTGAGCTAAACGCGGTTCAAAATTTGACAACTAGGGCACATCATCGGGATTTGGGATTAGTGATGCAAGTGACACATTTACATTAACTATTAGTCTGCCGATTATTTTCAGAGTTATTCGATTCATAATCAAATTCGGTCACAGAAATTGTGAAAATATGTGCATTGTTTTCTGGAGATATCTAGTTTAATATGTCAGGAAGCAGCACAGAATAACAGAGGGTAAAAACAGCATTTTCTTTACCATTCATATATAATATGATGATTATTCAGTTCAGCAGGTAATTGTTGCAGCTGCAGTGAAAATTGTTAATTAATATCCTCTTGTAGTGAGTCTTTCGATCTGGCCAACATCCATTAATCCTGTAACACTGAGTTTCCTAATTTTTACTGAAATATCTGAATATTTGATATCTTTAGAAACTTTGGGATCCAGAATTTAACACATCATTAATTTGTAATGAACGGTCATGACAGCAATCTTGGGGGATTAGTTGATAAATATTCACAAAGTTAATTTTCATTGGGTATTGGTGCAACACATCCCTTTTTATCAGTATTTATACTACCAATATATCCATTATCATACAGACCTATTTTTATTTTGTAGAGACCAGATGGTCATAATAAACCTGGGAAATGACAGTGTTGTTTGTGTGATCCTGTGCTGTGTTTAGGAGGTTGTGGGGCTATGTATGAGATCCACATAGAGTCCACTGAGTTCAAAGGAAAGAGGACGGTGCAGCAACATCAGTTAGTCAATCAGGTAAATTATAGTAACTATCACCTCAATATGTTCCCTGTGACAGTACAACATAAAGATTAGCTCTACATTTTGGGAATGTGTTTGCCTTTGTTTTATTAACTTTATTGAAACTTACACTTGGACTTGTTGTGTGTGGTCTGTATTTACCTGTCAACCACACACTTGAGATTTTAAGATGTTCCTGTTATGATAATAATTTAATTTTCTGTTGTGCTTTGTCCTCCACAGGCTCTCAAGGACGAGATTCAAGGAATGCACGGACTGCGAATATTCACAGACGTTCCAAAACATTAGAGCCATAAGTCCTTCCACTGTTGTCCCACAGCTTTTCCTATTGTACACCCCACCTATTATGATTGTATAGAGGATATTGTGTAGCAAATGAATCTCATTAACAGTGAGAAGTGTGTAATGAATGACACATTACACTAAGTTATTTTTTAACCAGTGAGGGTATCTTCTCCTCTGAGGTAATGTATACAACCAGTGAAGGCTACAATACGCACAAAACGACTTGTTGAATGCCAGAAAAATGTCAAGTCATGTTGGTCTTCTCAGGGTTGAAATGACTTTGGTGTCATGAAAAGTAGTGGAGAAAGTAATAATATAACCAACTTGAACACTGAAAGCTATGTCACAGAACCTTGTTTATACCTATTTGAGGAGCACTTCTTTTCAACGTCATTCACATTGTGATCACACTGTCTGTGTTGCACAGTCCAATGAAAGGTGATTCCAATTGGTTACAATCCATTTCACTGAACATGGACCATATATTTATGCTGCCTATGCACCAGTTATTCAAGTTGCAATAAAAAGCAGCTGCTTTTCCCCACACACGTCTTACTCGATTGACTATGGAAGCTTTTCTGGTTTAAAAAAAAAAACTTATTGTAAGACTGAAATCAGTTAACACATCTCTGCTTGGTGTTCATATCATTCAGTTGTATGGAATATTTACACACAAAATCTGAACCTTGTTTATATTTTGATACTGTTAGAAAGCAAGGACAGTTTTGCAGTTGTTGGAGAAATAAACACTGAGACTGACCACAGAGGAAGTCTGTTAATAATCTAAAGTGTGTGTGTTTAAAACAATACACAGTGAAGGCCAGAATAGTTCATACCCCTATGATGTTTTAGCATTTTGTCATTTTGCCTCCAGCACTCAGACTGACTGGTGGAAAAACATGTGAGTGAGAAATGTTTGCAAACTTTGTAAAAATATTGAAATAATATGAATAATTTTGCCTTTAATTGTATTGGCCAAGCTGATAAATAACAGGAAATGTCTGTGAATAGTATGTAAATGTTGAAAAGAAAACTGCAGTTACTTGGACCCTGAAGTGGCCTGTAGTTTTCACAATGGTTGTTTCGTCCGACCAGTTGTGGAAACACGTGTTGAACTATCAAAAGGAAAAAGAGAAATCCCTCAGAGAAGGAGAACATTGTCAAGTATTTTAACTAATAGTTGCACACTATATTCAACATACTCTCCACATGCTCTGTATGCAAAAATTATGTCGCCTAGTAATTAAAGCTGTGAAATAAAATAAATATTTGATTAAAAATATATATGTATCATGCCTCTAGCATTCCCCTCTGTGGAGTATTAGTGGCATGAAAAGGAAAAAGTAGACTTGAAGTAACCTACCTCAAATTTGTACTGAAGTACAAAGCTGCAGTAGAAAATCTACTTTCCATCACTGGCAACACTTGCTGTAGTTCAGTCTTTTCACCAGCAGATGGCGCAATTCACACTTCGGCCTGCTTCAAGAAAAAAAAACAATACACAGAGATGATTTATATTTCAGGTTCAAACTTAAAGTTAAATTTATCAGTTTGTCTGCGTCACTTTAGAAAAAAAATACAGCACGTTACTTTCGCATGATTGAATAAACTGAGTAACAGCAGAGGGTGAGCTCTCAGGCTCCACTGTAGATCACCATCCTCTCCTCCCTCCGTCCACCCATCCATCCTTTCATCCATCCTTTCATCCATCCAGCGCCCGGGCTGTGCGCAGGCTGCTCGCCACATCACTCTGAGCCCCAGAGGAGGAGCGGAGAGCAGAGCAGCAGGTCTCCGACATGGCTAAAGAAGGAGCAGATATGACAGAGGAAACCCAGTTCATGATAGACAAAAACGTGGGGAAAGAAGCGGAAAACGTGGAGTCGTCCGGCGATGCCAAAGAAATGCGAGCGGTGATACTGGCGGGTTTCGGAGGTCTGAACAAACTCAGGGTGAGCAGGAAGGCAATGCCCGAGCCTCAGAGCGGGGAAGTGAAGATCCGCGTCAAAGCATGGTAAATATGAGAAAACCAAAAAGACATGTCAGTAGTGTCCACTGCTGTGATGAGCTCTGTCCTCACTGTACAGTCTGAACCTGGATCAACAACAACAAAGGAGGATTTCGCAGTCGTGAAGCTACAGGTCTTTTTTTTCCTGATGACAGCAGGTCTGCTGGCTGAAGGCAAAACTAGGCAGCGTTTCATTTTCAAGCACATTCACTCATTATTTAAGTACATTTTCTATTTCTTACAACAGGGTATTGATCGGTTTATTTCGCCCTAGACAAGAGCTGGAGCCCGTTGGCCAGTGTTGGCTTTATCTCAGTTTTAGAGAAATTAAAGTGTATGCCTTTTTAATTTAAAGGAAATGCCCGTTGAATCTGGCCTTGTATTCACAGGGGTATATATCCAATGAGTCACTGTTGATAATCATGAAATAAATAGCACAGGGCAATCTTTAGATCTCTCAACACAGCCTATACTAAATAGTTGTGGTATTGATTAAATAGCTGCCAGTGGTCAGAGACAGGTCAGATGCTTTGTTTCCATCCAGATATTGAATCAGGGTCTATTTATTCTTTGTTGCAGTGGCTTGAATTTCCTGGATCTGATGGTGCGTCAGGGGACTATTGATAATCCTCCAAAACCTCCTCTTGTACCTGGGTTTGAGTGCTCTGGTATAGTGGAGTCTGTGGGTGAAAACACAAAAGGTTTTGAGGTTAGTGAAATGACATGATGTGAATGTTGTGACCATGACTAAATGTTTCCAGTCTCTAAAGCCACACTCAAAGTGTACTGTTGCAAATAAATAATAAGTTACCAATGCCTGCTAACTCTACATGCTGTTTCTTGCAGATAGGTGACAGAGTTATGGCCTTTGTGAATTACAATGCCTGGGCAGAGGTGGTTTGCACACCAGTGGATTTTGTCTACAAGATGCCAGATGAAATGACTTTTGCAGAGGCGGCAGCGTTTTCCTTGAACTTTGTTGCCGCCTATATGATGCTCTTTGAGGTCGCCAATTTGCGAGAAGGGATGTCAGTGTTGGTGCACTCGGCGGGAGGTGGTGTAGTAAGTCTGTTTCTTACACGACTGTTGCACAGGCACACAAGAAGTTTAGCCGTTTCATCCAGTGCTCATTATCACCCACAGCTTCACAGCAACAAATGGAACAAGTTGTCTATTTGCTGTTATTGTGTAACATGTTGCACAAAGTGAAGAAACCATGCTTTGAATTGTCTCCGTCTAAAACATCTGTAGAGTTTTTGATGTTTTGAAAAAAATGGTAACTACTTAAAAGACTGACAGAAAGACACTGCACAGTAACTAAAGATAAACAATTCATTAATAGTATTACATATATAAATATCACTTGTTTTTTGTGAATGTGCATCACATGACAGTGGATTGTGCTGCTGTTTTCTGTGGTGTGTTTAGACTTAGGGCCCCTGGGCACCTGGACTCTGATAGATTGTTGCAACTGTTTGTTTATTCCCAGGGTCAAGCTGTGGCTCAGCTGTGCTCCACTGTTCCCAACGTCACCGTGTTCGGGATCGCCTCATGTTTCAAACACGCAGCCATCAGAGACTCTGTGACTCACCTGTTTGACAGAAATGTCGATTATGTACAAGAAGTCAAAAAGTAAGTGAGCACGGCGTCTTTGTTTTGTCCCTCATTGTTTCTTTTGGGAACAGCACATTTTTTTAGGGCTATAAAATGAGATTGAATCTGGAGGCATCGCCATGTGATGATAACGTGAGGCTCGCTGAGCACAGAGGACTGTGCGAGGGTACAGATGTTACCTGTTGCCTTATTTGGTCTTGTGTGGTCATAGTCCCCATGGCAACTCACAGCTCATCTCAGAGAGCAGCAGCATTGTGTAGGGCGGGGGTCTGCGCTGGCAATGTGGAACAACTGAGCCAATTAGGGCCGGGCATTGATAGCCCACACATTTCATTCACAACAAAGCGTGCTCACACACCAGTGCACGCCATAAACAAAACACCTTGTAGCAAACACTGCCTGATGTTTACTGCAACACTGCAACTCTGCCATAGAGTCTGTTTCTAAAGCTGTTGCAGAGCTTTGATGACTGCACAACCACACCACCTCCTCTGCTGTACAAAAGCTTTTGCAGTAATTTTCTACCATATGTTGCAATACTGTTGAATCATCTAACCGGGACAGATGTATCATCCACTCTACAAATGAATTACGCTGTAACCCTGAATTCATCTGATTATTGCAATACTACACAGGGATTCAAATATTGTTGCTTTAGCACTGATTGTTTCATGCTTTCTACTTACATATCAACACTGGTAGTGGATTAATGTGCCTTTCATCTCTCTGGCCCACACATTCTTCTCAGGATCAAGAGCAAAGTACAATTAAATTAATCTTTTTACAAAAGGCAAAAACCATGGGAATCACAAGACCACCAAGCAGTTTAGCCAAGCCGGTGTCCCAGGCCACAAGGCAGACAAGTAAGCAGTTAAGTTGCCCTTGATAATGACATGCCTTTCATTTTTTCATATACGTACTTCTAATGAGTCTCATTACGTTTTTTGTGTGATTGATTCTGTGTGTGCTAAGAGCATAAACCTTCTGCAACATAATACAAAATGTGTTTCCACCGATGAGCCATGTGGGCACTGCAAAACATCAATAATCTCTTTATAAGAAAACTGTGGGCAGAGTCAAAAGAAAAATGTGGGCTGCATGCTGCAACTTTTTCTCAAAGTTATTTTCCAGAGATCGATTCCTATATTTTATAAATCTATGATGATGCTGCTCCAGAGTTTGAATAATGGACTGAATATATGGTCTTGGTACAATGTTTTGCACAGTTTGTGTCCACAGTTATAAACTAGGCAATTCATATCCCATGTATGAAGTATGTGAATGTATGAAGTCGGCTTTTCAGTGTACTTTGTCTCAAATGTATTTTTTTTATAGATTAACTCTTCACGACATGTTCAGTAGAACCAGAACGTTTAGTCGATTAACTGATTAGTGGATAGTCAGGTAATTAATGTCATTATTGATTAACCTGCTGATTATTTCCATGGTGAATCTATTGGCCCGTAACATATAAGAAAAACAGAATTTCCTAATCCCCAAGTTGATGTTTTAAGATTGTTTGCTTTGTCCAATCAGCCGTCCCAAACCCAAAGATTTTGAGCTCTTTATTGTGTAACACAAATTCCCACATTTGAGGATTATTTGTTTTTTCATCTTACAAATTACCATTTCAACTGAAATCCTTACCTGTGGCAATTACAAGGTCTGCAAAGTATTGTTTTTTGCATATTGTTAAGCCCCAATTCAGACAATATTTTGCATGTATATATGCATTTTATATGAATCCCACTTTCAGTAGACGTCACCTTTACTTTGTTCTTTATGTTGTATGTAGAATTTCTCCAGAGGGAGTCGACATCTTGTTGGACTGCCTGTGTGGGGAGAACACAGGAAAAGGTTTGAGTCTGCTGAAGCCACTGGGAACTTACATCCTCTATGGTAGGAACAATTCCCATTCATCACTTTCAGCATGGAAATAGTGAACTTTCTGGTCTATTAGTCAAACTTTATTCATTGTACTTCAACTTTCAGGCAGATATGAGTACTTAAAGGAGCAGTTTGACCACTTGGGGAATACACTTGTATGTGTCACATGAAGGATTGTTACCACTCTCATATCTGTCCAGTTATATTAAAATTAAAATAGCAGCAGATTCTTACGCAGGCCGAGGCCAAAGCGAGGAGATATTCTGTCACTTCTAACTTGCTCTCTGAGTTTTACAAATACAAACAGTCGAAATCCAACTTAGTTAAGTTTTACAACTTAAACAGAAAAACATGTAAAAGGCAAAAGCTTTATTGGGAGCTCAGATTAAAATGCTGTGTGTATGAGCACAGAGATTTGGACAGTGGTGTCAGTTATTTACAGCGTTTTTACAATTACGGCACCGATTTTGCACATTGACCATACGTGGTCTAGACATATATTAGGATTTGATCAAGACAGGCATGAGAGCGGCATCGATCTTCTCATCTAACTCGCAGCAAGAGTGAATAAATGAATTTCCCCTAATGTTCAACTATTCCCTTGAAGATGAGTCTTGTACTCATTCAATGTGCTGGCAGTTGGACTGTGTGTGAATAAGTGAGACGCACTTGAATAAAATACACTCCATAGCCTTAAAAAATGAAACGCATTGTCTTTCACAGCTACCATTCTTATCTGATCTCTGTTAATTACTTTAGTTCCTGTCAGGCCTCATGAATCAAGTAAGAGCATTAGATTAATTTATTAGTTATGTTGAATATGTGCGAAGGCATGCTCACACAGATCTAAAGGTCTGAAGGTGCCAACTGTTTCTCCCCCCACCACATCACCCTTCATGCTTCTTAGCTGCCTATTAGTGACCAGTCACTTCTGTCTCGCCGTTTGCACAGCATACAGAAATCCTTTTATTTTTGTTTTTTCAGGCGCGTCAAACATGGTAACTGGGGAAACAAAGAGTTTCTTCAGCTTTGCAAAATCTGTGAGTCAGAGATGCAGTCTGTCATCAGCATTTGAAGGAAACAGTATCCAGTTACTACCCAATGAACATTTCATGGCAAATGAAACACACACACATATAAATGAGTCACTCAGGATGAATGTGTCTGTGTTTTTCTTTTTTTTCCTGCAGTGGTGGCAGGTGGAGAAGGTGAACCCTATTAAATTATATGAGGAGAACAAAGTCATAGCTGGATTCTCGCTTCTCAACCTCCTCTTTAAACAAGGCAGATGCAGTCTCGTTAGATCAGTGATGGACAAGCTCTTGTGCCTCTATCACCAAAAGAAGATCAAACCAGTAGTGGACTCCCTGTGGGCACTGGAGGAGGTAAGAGCCAGATCAGAGTGGCCGGAGGCTGCAAGATCATGAAGTCGATGATGATGAGATTAAGAAAAAATGAAAATCTGATCACAGCAGTAATGGAAGATATTATGCACACATCTTGGACAGCACATAATTTTTAGTTTGCCCCTGCTGCTTTCTGTGGATCATTGTCAGCTGTTCATGGACACTCTTTCACAGTTGGTGGGTGGGATGCATCTTCCTCTTCCACAATTATTTCACACCCACGCAAATCCCAACAGGCCATATGTTGATCATTTCACTCTCAGTTTGTAGAAAGTCCCCATCCCCCTGTTTTTTTTTTTTGTTTTTTTACTGTGGTTGTTTGCCAAGTCCCAGAACTGAGAATTCGACAATCAGGGCTGGACTGTCTCAGACAGGTGGACGATGCTGCCTTTAAAAATAGTTTACTAACTCGGTTCTTGTTTTCCTCTCTTTGTCTTTGTATGTAAAGCTTTAATTTTACAAACCCCCTTTGTGGGAGGTTGGCCCGTCACATCTCAGCTGGTACTTCTGCAAAAAGAAAACTCTTATTCCTCTACCAGTTAAGAGGCACAAACCTACCCCTCATATATTCCTGTATGTCCTGTTGGCTGTATTTGAATCTTTTCGGGCATTTCTTCTTTGGTCACATGATAGAAATAGTTGTGACAGTCCCTAACTCCATTTGCCTCATAATACCTGGCTGTATGTCTGTGTTCGCTTGACTAGTTTGTTGCACTTTTCTCATTCATGTGGGTTTATGAGGCTTGGTGACCTCATGTGACTCCCATATAGCATTGCCTTTAAATTGGGTGCAGAGTCACTGTGTACAGACATAAATTGTTCAGGGTTTGTCCTCAGCAGCAGGCAATACTTGTACATACAGTACCTGTATAGTCAAACTGGTCGACCTTTTAGTGCGAAGTTTCCAAAGAAAGTTCCATTTCCACTGTATTCATTTGTCCTATGCTTTATTTTCAGAAACAGTGAGACATTACACTATGTAACAAGTTGAAAAATAGAAGTATCCATAAACCTACACCCCATGCTTACATATAAAGTTTTACCTGGAAGTGATTTTCCATTTTGACCACTGTTCCCATCAGTGATATCAAAATGCAGCTTCTCTCTTTATAGGTAAAATGTTAGGAATTTGTTTCACACACACACACAAACGCTCCCAGATTGCAGATAAGAGCAGAGGGAGGGAGGCTAATACATCACACGAAGCAGATTATAAGTTCTCCTGAGTTTTCTATCTAAAGCCAGAGAGAGAGAGAGCAGGCTGATGAAATGATTGCTGTCCTCAGATTTTCAATTCTCATGGGAAACTTTCCCTCCGTTGTTGTCATTAAAATCTGGCTGATTGCTCAGGCCATTCACCGGAACCATTGCCCATGAAGAATCTCATTAGATGGGAGGATGGCGTGGGATGTGGTGTCAGGGGCACAGCCTGGTTCAATTGTTTACAGGGCTGGAAGGAGAAATCAGAGAGCATTCGTTTAAACGTTGACCTTGGGAAACCCTTTTTTTCTCGAATGAAAAAGGTGTGGAACATGTGTTACATGAGAATAAGAAGAGATTTTTTTTACCCCCATTAGTATCACTGAAGAAAATATTTAATTTGTCTCTATCACCTGAGTTTCCCAGGTGTGTACTGCCCACATACAGCATCCTACGGTGATTAATGGACAATTAGTCACTGACCAAAAATCTTATTTCAACCAAAATGCCAGTGATATTTATCCCCTCTGGTCTGTAAACTCGCCACCTCGCAGCCAAGTGCTGGACAAGTTTCTGACCTAATTTTGCTCTTGGCTTGATTTCCGGTATTTAATTCAACAAATGAATGCCTGGGACACAATGGCTTCTAGACAAAGAGGCACATTCAGTTGTGTCTCTGCGTGGATTATGATAGGCAAAAAATATATGACATCCTGAGTAATCTTTTGTGATGTGGGTTTTTCTTTTCTCTAACAATGAGTCAGATATGGTTTAATGAGTTTCATTGATATTTTACTGTGTATAGTTTCATTCTGCTAGGTTGTTGCTGCCCTCAAAATAGGCTTGTTAAGTTTAGACTGAAGAATTGGAGGAAATCATGAAAATTATTGCACTTTCTGCCCTAGATGGCAGTTGATTGAATATATGGACCAAAGCTTTTTAGTTTTTATAGACAGATATAATCACCCAGCAGGTGCACTGGGATAAGGTTGGTTGAATTGGAGCAAAATGTCAGCTAATCAAATATTCTGTGGGCGGATGTTTCCACTGACCCTGGTAACAGAAGCCCTGCCTGCTTCATTTTGACTTAAAGCTCTGTCTGCAGAACCTGCATGTGCTTTTGGAGAGTCTGGAGAGTATCTAGGTTTCAAGGATTAATGTCAGACTCTCAATATGTCAGTCATTATATAAGAGCATTCACAATTCGCAATCACTGCTTTTTAATATGATATTTAGTTTGGGTTATTGTAAATATAAAGTCACACTTTGTCCTTCAGTTACCCTAACATGAGTGAAACCAGCACCAGATTTTAGCTTTTTTTTTTTTTTGAAAAATGAAAATCATTTGTTTTTGCAAGATGTGTATCAATGAAGATTGAACCTACACAGTTCCTGCAGTCACAGGTAAAATAAGCAGTGCAGTAACCTTTAGATCTATGGATCAGTACTAAAGGCAGTGAGGCGTTCAGTGTGTGATGTCAAACATGGCCAGGCAGGATGAGTCAGCATCATCTAGTCAACATCAAGGCCGTTAACTTTTCTCCCAGAGGGACTGTGAGGGACTCTTATGTCTGTAACAGCCAACAATTGGTTGCAAAAGTGTCATTTGTGTGATGCTTTTAGCAGGTATTTTATATTTTGTCTTTTCAGTGTCACAGCAGGCTCCGTCTTGGAAAACCTGTACTGTTGGAAGCTCTGTGTCATTCTGCTCATAACAAGACACATTTTATGAGCAGAATTGATTTTACGAGCAGAAGTTAAATGTAAAGCACCCTAATTTATTTTGCAGTTACACAAAAATTTTACAGTTCAATTCTAGTTTTAAAATATTAGTGCAGTAGTTTTTTTCTATTTTTTTAAAGATGATCTGGATTGGACTAAGATGTAATACCAGACTAATGCTCCTCTACAACAAGAACTGTTGGATCTTCAGTTGGTTTAAATAAACTCCACTGATCACAGAGAAGAAATATGTACGTTTATTTTATGCTAAATTAAAATCAGAAAACATCTGTTTGTATGGAAAACCCAACTATGTGTTGCAGATTTGCAGGTCAGCATTTTAATAGATTTAATTTGTGATATCACAGTTGATGTCTGCATCTTAAGCTTGTGAAAAGCAAGTTGACTGCTGTGTTTTTCTCCGCAGGTAAAAGAGGCCATGCAGAGAATTCATGACCGAGGCAACGTAGGAAAACTTATTCTGGATGTGGAGAAGTCTCCCACCCCTCTGGTAACAACAGTACTTCAATGTATCACTAAGAACGTTCACCTTTTTCCTTATTAGTTATCAGAAAGCAGAAGGCTAAGTAGCTTAGCCGATGTTACACATTTCTTAATAAGGAATGATTCTTGAGGTTAAAACCCCTTTTCTAAGTGTAGTTCTCTACAGATATATACAATGTTCACTCCAACACATACAGAAAGTAAAAAACGAAACAGGAGACACAGACATTCATATGTTCACACTGGACACATGAAGGTACATTTTACAATTAGTGATTCCAGTTTGAGCAATGTAAATGTCATAATAAATAGATATTAATGACAAAAACAACATATTAAACTGAAGTATCATATGACAGTAATGGCTGTGGGTATATGACCAAAAGGGATGAAGAGGGACCAGAGGGACGATGACTAAAAGAAATAATTTGGCAAACATACCAAACCAGATGAACCAACGTTTCAACAAGTTATTGAGGAATAAAGAAAATATCTCCCCCTTTTAGACTCCCTGGCCTCATTTATGTGGCCTGTGTAGAATTCAGAGTTAACATGGAAACACTGTAAATATAAAAAGGCAAAGAGTGAGATGGCTTTTCTTGGGTCTGTGCTTAAATAGCCACACAGATAATTTGCTGGCTGACTTGCAGTGTGGTATTTATTGTTGATAAATAGTTCAGTCTGACATTTCCTCCCACTTTAGTCCATCAGTCTTTTCCATAGTGATCTAAACATCAAACTACACACTATTAGTAGACTAAACCCGCTGCTCACTGCTCGTATTGAGAATTGCCTTCACCAGTACACAATTAATGATCTGCTTAATATTGTATGACCTCCGTAGATGGCCAGCGACAGCACAGAGACCAGCGAGGCGGGAGAGGAAGAGGAGGAGCCTGAGGGAGACAACGACAGCAAGGAGCGAATGCCGTTCATCCATTAGAGCCAACGGAGGCCTCTGCACTACGGCCAGAGAGGCTGCACAGCTTCACCACAGAGGAACACAACCACACACCAGTGTTGTGCAGTATGTGCTGTATGCATGTATGCATGAATGTATGTATGTATGTACAGTGTCAGTGTGTGCCTCTTACCTATTGTTTGTCAGTTGATTGGTCGAGCAAAATTTTGGGTTAAATGAAGACTAACTACATGTTTGTCACCAAGGCAACAAGTGTTAAGTGCCATTCTTTAAAAAATAGTATTATTATATTTTTTACCGTATTATGAAGTAACATTATGCTAGCCTATAATGTGAATAGGTCTGTGCTGTTTTACAGTTAATTAAATCTGCCAGCAGTTTATTGAATTAGCACCAGACTTTGCTATTTTCACTTTAAGCGTAGAATGTTTAAAATTAGAGTTAGTCAAAGCTCATAAGTGTCAAGCTCAGCATGTCTAAACATTTCACAAGAAGGAAACACGTTTAATTTAATGCTGACCTGTCCTCAGCGATGACAGAGGAAAACGTAAGCAAACAACTGATGCTGAAGTTTGAGAAAATGACCCCAATGTGTTAAATGAAGCCTCTGAATCCCTTTCTCATGTTACGGTAACACATAAGCCAGGATAGATAGAAAAGTCTGTGTGTAGATATGTGCATGATATTTTACTCTTCGATGCCAACCTTGTAATATTACGGGATCACCAGTGCCTTTGAGCTACAGACGAGTATTTGATACCTGACATGTTTTCTTTCGTGCAAAGTTCATATTGAACAAACTTACAAAAAAAAAGAGGTTGTTTTAACTGGAAGGTGAAAACGGATGCATACACTATTAAAAAATGATGTAATTTTGTAGTAACAAGGACACATTTCTCCACTAAACTCTCAGACTATGACACCTTACAGTGTTACATTTATCTTCAGGTCATGTAAAGTTGACAGTTTTGTAACACAGAGCAAATTCGAGTTTCAACACAGTAAATGTATATCTTGCAGAACATAAAGAAATACAAAAGCAGCGAAGATAAATTGGTAAATTCTGGATTTTCTTCAGGAGGGTCATGAAATACTCAGTCAGACTGCAGCCCATTGTTTGTGGAGTCTCTGCTTTACTTGTCTGACCAAAGTTGTTTACTTGCTGGTGCCTCTCAACAAAAGTGCCATAACGCTCCGGGGATAAATTATTTTTACTATGAGCAGGTGTAGAAGGCAGGCTGATGCAGGTTTCAGCACCACTGTGTGTTTCTTAATTTAAGTATGACCTCCTCTACTATATTCTGAATCTGCAAGTTGCTAATGAAATGCAAGAGAGGAACAGCTGACAAGGAACAAATGTTTGCCACACACACACACACATTCATCCACTCTGATGATTCATTTGTTTTTATTTTTTAATTGCAAAAAGTGCATTGCATTTTCACTATTTATTCGGCCTTGCTTATTCAGCGTGGTTGTCATCTGAATTGTTTATTCATATAACGTTTAGCAATCATACTATTAAAAGAAAAATGTGTCAGCTTAGCAACAGCAAAACTAACAGGAGTAAACAGTGGAGATGGTGTCAGTGGTTGTACTCACGTGATGAAATAGAAAATTTTGGAAATTGATTTCTAGACTTGGAGAAACAGATAATGATGCATAGAGACTCTGAAAATACAGTTCTTATGCCTTTAGTGTCAGGTCTGTGTGTGTGTGTGGGTGCAAGAGAGTGAGCATGTTTTAAGTGTGTGCCTTGTAAAAAAAAAGAAAAGAAAAAAGTGTCTAAACAAGTGTTTGGCATTGTAGTACATTCACAAAATTCCTTAAAACTCTGGTTTACCTGTGGTCGTATATTTTTGTCACTTTTTTTGTGTACTTTCTTTGAGTACAGCTCTGTTTACTTGAATAAATGTATCTGCAAACTGTTCTGTGACTGTGGTTTTTTTTGTCTTAGTACAGCATTTTAATTTATTTTAAATGTTTCCATATTACATTAAAAACACATCCCTCATACCTCTCTTTAGATCTTATGAAATATAGTTTGTCAGTAAATATTTTGTCACTAGAGAAACCTGCTGGTGTCTCATTAATGCTTGTGGTCTACCATCATGCAAATGAACAACTGTTGACCTTTGCTGTGGTGCTCACAGATAGACAGCAGCATTGCCAGAATCAATTCATGAACTGCCGACAGATCTGCTGCAAACTGTATTTTATTCATGTGGTCTCTTGATCATTAAATATTAATTAAACTTCGACTACTGATCCTCTGTAAAGCAGCTGTCTCATCCTTGACTCCAGGCCCAGAGTTAGTTCTGGGTGTTATGTTTGCCTCAGGGTGGACAGAGAGTAGTGTTAGAGAGATTGCATTAGAATAGCATGTGCTATTACACCTTCTTCTTCTTTTTTTGTTGCATGGTAACTAAATATCAGGGCTGTGCAATGAGTCTGAATTAAATGGATGTTTCCTAAAATACCATTTTATATAATTAGCTGGACGACACATGTTCACAAAATGTTATCATACCAGCACTCAGAAATGTGGATGATACTCAGAAATGTACAATTTGAACAGTGTTCAGTGGAAAAAGTCTAAGATGGGAAGACACACATTAGCTGGCTGTGAGCGTTGCATTATTATATATTGCTATATTGAGCCCATATGCCCCAGGGTGTTTCTTATTTAGCTCCTATACCTCTCATCTATATACAACATCTCCCTCTAAAAATAACTTTGCCTGCAGCCTGAGCTGGGAGCTGGACTTTCCTCAGGGCTAATTGGAGTTTTATTTTTAAATATTATATAAGTGGAAGTCTGTGTAATTGAACTGTTGTAAAGATATCTACAGCATTTACTTGAGTACCTGTTTACGTGTGCCGGCAGCTGTTATTAAACCCTTATTAGTGAAGATTGATACCACCTAATGCACATGAAGCCAGTGTTTCCCTGTCGACTGGTGTCATTTCATAGTTTGCACTTCTTTCTGAGTTGACAACAAGGTCTAACATTATTTTTCACTTGTCAAAAAGTGACTTAGCATGTCCAAAGCTTACACATGAGGGGGAAGGGAAGATGGATGAAGAACGCTCTGTAATAGCAGAGCAGTCAATGAATTTCCAGTTTGTTTGTGAAATGAAAGGGAACACTGCTTAGTGCACCTTGTCCCAAGCAAATATTTATCAAAAGCCAGACACAAGGAAATCATTATTTGCCACTCCACCCTTATACCTCCCTCACCTCCTCCTGATGTTTGGACAAAAACAAACAGAGCTGGAGCCAATGCAGGGAGAGTATGCCGAAAAGGCATACAGAGGGCCAGTATATATATTGAGCTGCCTGCAGTGTTTTTGGTTCCTTTCACAGCAGTATAAGTTGTGCCACTGTGTCCTGTCCCGTAGGATCCACTGGCCTCAGACATGGCACGTCTGGCCCTCCCCATCTTCCTCGTTCTTTGCTTCTCCTTGCTCCACTTCAGCTCCAGTCGCCCATCTCGCACCAGAAAGGCTGTGTCATCTCGCCAGTCCGGAGGTAACTCTAGACATCATGTACAGCTCAACGGCAATGTTCTCTGCACCGATGTTCCTCTGACCTGTTTCTTTCTTTTCTTGCTTCTTTTGTTGAGGTGCAGCTGCAGATGGAGATGATGTCAGGTCCCAGCTTGAGAGGTTGTGGCAGGAGGTTAATTCACTGAAAGAGATGCAGGCGTTGCAGACAGGTACTGCTCTCACTAAATAAAGGCAGAAGACAGAAAGAACAAATGAAGTTCATTAGAATCATAAGCATCATTGCATTCAGTGTTATATTTA
>OMNW01001778.1:55193-70744 GCA_900303245.1 Selene dorsalis | reverse complement strand
GGGGGGGGGGCGGCAGCTGTTAGCTCTCAAGATGTTCTCTGCAAGTTCTGCTCACGAAGCACCAAAAGTCCTGAGGGAGACCCGGTCCCCACCCCCAGACGAGACCCAGCCCAGGCAGGTACGGTGGAAGGGTTCAAAGGCAAGGCTTAGGCCGGCTGATGGCTCCGTCACACGGTGGCCCTGATAATCCTGCTGGGCCTGGAGCTGCGGTGGACCTTGGTGTGTTTGGATAAGTGGTCGCTGCGGGCAAACTTCTTCTCGCACAGCGAACACTCGTACGGTTTGATGCCGGAGTGAGAGCGACGGTGGCGAGACAGTTCATCAGACCGAGAGAACCTGGTGACACGAGGGGAGGAAGGAACACGGTTACAAACCGACTTAGGAGGACACAGTTTTTATTCACACTTAGCCTAGCCTACAAGCTAATGTATCCATTTAGCGATCAGAATCAATGTGGCCATGCATTCTGCATTTGATTCATAAACAGAAGCTCGAAGCTCACAGAGAGAATTCAGTTCCACCTTTGGGGTTTTGACTTTTTTTCTGCGTCTCACAATGTAATGCAGATGATGACGGATAAGTACAATAACGCTATCAAACACAAAATTTACAATGATGATTCATAATTGCCAGCAGATCGGTGCGGTCTCCACTTAGCACACTGATGACAGAAGTGACCTACATTTGTTGGCGTTGGCAGAGAAAGAGAAGGATAACTGAAGAGCTAAACCCACTCGTCAGCAAAGGCCCACATGACTGCTCAGGTTAATCTATTCCAACATGCACTGTTTGGTTAAGAATGAGCTGTCTGGAAACATATGAATGAAGTGCTGGCTTTAAGCTCCTGGCTGTTTATTATGAGTCATCCCTATGAGGTTGGTTAATGTTGACTGACTGGGGTGTAACATAGTAAATAGACTGTATTTGTAAACACCCTTTTCTAGTCTTCTCAGCCACTCAGGAGAGATTTACACTATAAACCACATTCACCCACATATTCTTCGGCACATACAGAGCGTCAACCATTCACACTCAGAGCTGATGGAGCAGCCATCAGAGGCAATTTGCAGTTTCCCAACCACTTGGGCTGCATGTTTGAAATATGACTGGAATTTCAACATGGCCAAGTGTAACATCCAAAATGCTGAGCCTGCATTTTTTTTTTTTGGATAAAGGTAAAGTGTATCACAAATTTGTTAACATAATGTGTGTTGCGATTTTACAGACACTCCCTGAGAGACATGTCCTCTGTTACAACAATCACAATATGATTTTTTTTTTTTTGCATATCATGCAGGCCTGGCAGGGAAACTTCAAGACCCGAGGAGCCGGGGATCGAACCACTGACCTGAAACGAACTGAAAACATCAGCAGTTTTGATAAATGATTCATCGTTTAGGATCATTCAGAGCAAAGGTGGCTAATTTAATTTTGTGTTGATCTGAAAAACCTTAAATATGCAAATTATCTGTTGTTTATGTGACCAGAGCTGAATACGTTTGGACGGCAGAGTAAGGAGATGTTATCCAAGGGTGTGGAAAATTGAGCAACTGAAAATTGACGGGGCGTTTCTCAAGAACTATTTTTAGATATCTGATTGACTTAACAAAAAATCATTGGCAGTGAGTCTATCCATAGTGATGGAAATGGCAAAAAAAAGAGTGTCTTGTCTGTTAAATAGACCGAATGTAGCTCTAGTGTGGGAACACATTCATGTCACCATCATCCAATGAGGAAGTGCATTTGATAAACAAGTATGCGCACATTCCTGCTAGATAAGCAACATTGACAGAGAAGAAGATGACTGTCAGCGCAGTCTTTTTTTAGGCTTGATAAATGCTTCCTCATTGTATTTTAACCACAAAGCAGCATCTTGGCATCTGACAAACCCTCAGACTCCTGGATCTGTTGGATAAACTGAATTTCCTGGATTGACCTACATTCAGCTGGTACCTGAAGTAACACAACCCACCAACACAGCCACTTGACTTACTCCTTTAATCTTCATCTTCATTAAAACATGCTGTTTAGATCTTTCATTGTTCAGTTGTTGCTAACCAGCCCACTGGCATTGTGGTGGTTACAAAAGTTAAGAACAGCAGCATACGCACAAAGATTCAAAGAAAGCATCAAATCGGCAGAAAGAATGAGTCCGAACTTCATTTCAGGACTTTCAAAATAAAATCAGTGTGGAAACAGGATTCAGAGATTTCTGACAGATTGAAGCCAGACTGCCCCGCCCTGTTTGATTTTAAGCTTAGTTTTCACTTTGTCAATGCCACTGCGCTGCCCCAGCTTTTAACTATCAAATATGGTACAGTTCAATCTCTCTCACTTACCTCCAGCCACACTCAGGCCAGCTACATGTGTACGGCTTCTCTCCAGTGTGCCGGCGGAAGTGAGCTTTCAGGTGGCTGCTTTTGGTGTACATCTTCCCACAGCCTGGGTGGGAGCACTTGTGGACCCTCTCTGTCGGTGGAACTCTGGTCACCCGCGGGGCTATGGCCTTCAACAGGCCGCTGCCCTGGGCCCCGACCCCCGTCATGCCCGTTATCTCTACAGTCCTCATTGTGATGGGCAAAGGTGCGATCTTCACGTACTTATGGTCAGCTGACTTGGCATCACCACTGTTTAGGGATAAAATGGTGGTGGTGTTGGAGGTGGATGGCACCTGGGGGGCCAGTAGGGTGAGATTTTGTCCTGTAGCACCCTGGAGCCCCATGACGAGATGAGTGAGCCAAATGCCATTTTGTGCCCCAGGAGAAGAGCCTGCCGGGGTCTGAGGCTGGGCCACAGGAAGCGGCTGGAGCTGGAGAACCAGCGGAGAGCCTAGAAGCACTGGGGGGGTTAAGGTGGCTGGTGCAGGGGTAACTTGGGCAGAAGGGGAGGAGTCAGCAGGGCTGGGACTGGTCTGCTCACTGTGAGTGTGTGGGCTGGGGGAGCACTGAGAGGCACTAGTCCCAGGGTCACTGCAAGTCTCTGAGGAGGAGGCCAGGAGTGCAGAGGAGGATGGAGATGCAGAGTCACTGGAGCTACATGGAAGAGGGGAGGCCTCCTCTTTTGGGGGTGTTAGCCCCTCTTTGACCAGTTCCATCTTTTCCCTCAAGAACTCCTCTATGTCCTCCAGGGTCGGGGAGAAAGGGGAGGAGGGATGAAAGGGGAACTCTGGCAGCGTAGGCTCCTGACTGGCAGGTTCCTCCTCCGCCGCTGCTCCGAGAAATATATGCAACCGCGCCCCATCTTCCTCGTCCTCCTCCTCCTCTTCATCTTCCTCCACTCCGGGGCTGGAGCTGTGTATAGCCCTCAAGTCCCCCGCCTCAGGGCTGTCACAGGAGGCTTCACTGGCCCGCTCACTGCAGGCTCCATCTCCCAGGCTCAGGGAGAAGAGGCTGCTGCTGCTGCTGCTGTCCCTGAACAGGTCGTTCTCCAGACTCAGCGTTCTGCTGCTGAGAGACACCATTGATCCAAGCCCGACGCAGCAGAAAGGATGTGGAGGAAATTCAACCGAGAAGAGGAAATCACAGAAACCTGCAGAGACAACATTGAAAGGGGATTTTATTTCACAACAGAAAGTAAAATTGAATTGTTTTCTACAGCAGTTCCCTGATTTTTGCCATGTTTTGACTTTTTTAAAGATGACAGGTAAGGTGCACGCTGATGAACCAGCGCTAATTATGCTGCATGGGTCTAGACTGCTGGGGAAACTCCAATGATGCTTTGAGCACTTCAGCTTTCTGTTTCTCTCTCCACACCAGTGCATTAACTTTGTAATTTGTCTCTCTCATAGTCTGGGCTTCCTCTTGCTGCCCTCATTCTGCAGGTGTCCAGGTGATCCAGATCTGCCACTACAAATTTTGTTCTCATTAATGGGTGGTGTCTCTCTACAATATTGTGAGGCCTTGACCTCAGCCCATACCATGTTCCATGAGATAATCTATGTTTTAATTTGATGTTGTGTATCCCACTGGAAACTGCACAGTTAGATTGTTTGGGACAATTTCATTCGCTGTGTATTTTACAGCTCCACAGGCAACAGACAACTTTTAATTTCTCCACTTTTAGACTAAAAGTTCATTTTACTAAATAGACCGTGAACTTGCCCTGTGTGATATGGTCCGATACTGGTGGAACTGAGTAATAGAACACTGCAAATATATCATAATCATCATCATAATCAGATTACTGTTCAATAGTGAACACTGCTCTACTGTTGTCTGTTACAAAACCCTTTCCACATGTCAAACCATAAATATCTCTTTTTCTTTGAATTAAGAAATTCTAAGAATAACACAATATGTTGACACTATAATGATCCAACTTAATTTACAATAACATGGAATTATTATGAACTCCTGGGTTAGATACTTTTAGATCTTTAACTCAAACTCATTTTCCGGTGTGAACATGTGAAGGAGAAAATCTGGATTGAGATTTGGATTGCTCAGAGACACTTTAATGAGAGGAAGTGCAAAACATCAACCCCTAGACTAATGGCCTATTAAACACCCACACAGATTAACCTGTTTGAGAACTCCAAGGAGAAAAATGTAGCTCTTGGGCCTTTACTGAGTCATTTATATAGATCCTGCAGAAATCAAGTTATTCATACAGAACCAGCTTTTGTTGACAATGCATACCTTAATATTAAAGGTCATTTTGATCTTTGAGCCCTCTAAACGGCAGTCCTCTGGTACTATTAGGCCCCATGTGTTGTTTAGCCATATATGTGTATATTAACAGGGGCAGAAGCAAAGGCAATGAAAAAAACGTATATATATATATTTATAGATCATCATTTGACTATGGATATTTCTAATGTGTAAAAAGTTCAACTAATTAGACCAGGGAGTCAGTCTTAGTCAGGCCTCTATCGGGTCCGTAAATGCCACATTTGAAAAACACAACCTCCGCTCACAGAGGGAAGATAATCCCCTTTCGTTTATGTAAAGGATGTTTGTTGCTGCTGTCACACCGTGAGGCACATGTTGCAGCAGGGCCTTGACTTGACACAGTGCAGGAACAAGGCGCTGCACAAAAATGAAAAGAAAGAAAAAGAAAAAGAAAAAAAAGAAACACGGCTCACGCAGACGCGCCCAGAACCATATGGTGTAGAAAAGTCACCCCGAGAAAACAATCGGCCCGTGAAAGCAGCTAAAAAAACTGTGTTTGTAAACGGAGGAGCGGTCGACAACATGGCAATCCGCCTGGGTGCAACTACGCCTGCATCGGAATCCACGAGTCTCAAGTTCGGTTGGGTCAAAAAATGTTCTATTTATACTCCTCCGTCTCTCCGGATGAACCGATCAGGAGAATCCCGGACATTTTGGCTCGACCTACCGTGAGTAGCTCGCGGGAGGCTCGGTGGAGGGAAGCTGCGCCGTCGATGGGTTTGTGTATTTTCTTCGTGTTTCCTTTTTTTTTCCTCCGTCGTGTTATTGCCGTAGCACACTCACATCCCGTCCTTGCCACGGGTCCATGTTGGCATTCCTTTTCCTAACGTCACGTGACTGCATCGCTGCACAACTCGGAGGCACGGGTCCTGTTCCGCCTTCCTGATTGGCCGGGCGCCGCGGAGGCTCGCCCTAAAAGGAGCGCTCTGATTGGCTGCCGCTCGATAAATTCTGACTGCCATGTGTTGATGGAGGGATCACTGTGGCACGACCTAACAGATACAATGTGGCCTTTGATGGCGCACAAGGGGAGTGGGGTGTGCCAAATAATGTAAACACCTTTTACTGTAACAACTATAAGCAAGTCGAGGCCTCTCCAGCCTTTCTCTTTCCTGCTTTTGTCCACTAGGAGAGGAAGTATGTTAATACTGGGGAAGAACCTATTTTAGAAAGCTTTTTACACTACTCTATGGACGTATATTTCTACCCAGGCGCCTCAAATGTATTGTTATCCAGGGAAATATTCGAACTTATACAATTCTTCCTTTAGAGTTGAAAATGTATTTTGCTTATTCAAAGATAAACGTTACGATAAATGGGTTAGGTTAGGTGTGAATGCAAACCAAGGTCACCCAACAATCTTCTCAGCTGAGTCAAACAAGAAAAAAGTGTCCAGCGATGTTGTGTTTAAGGACATGTTACGTGTTACAACGAGTTTTTATGTTTATATTTATAATTATGTTTATATTTTAGGTTTCTGTATTCATTGTGTTTAATACGTTTCATATATACAGTGATACTTTATTCTGAGCCAGTAAAATATAAGGATGGAATAAAACCAAAGTATTAACAGTAAGAGCAGATAGGTCTGATTGAACTGGAATTCCTGCATCAGCACCTGGGAAGTGATAACTCAAAGAAAAGTGAAGTGACTCAGTGGAAACTGAATAAATTATATGAGCAAAAGTAATAGAAAAACCGGTGAAGAAAGTTGATTTAATGTCTACACCTAAATATATCATTGTAGTGATTGCTAATAAAACTGTGTATGCTATGTCAAACCAAATCTTATATCTCGCACACTATAATACTTCTTAATTAGGAATATAAAACAGATGAGTTTGCCAGGAGGGTCTCTCTCTCTCCCTCTCTCTCTCTCTCTCTCTCTCACACACACACACACACACACACACACACCTGCCTCTTTTCTGTCTTTCCTGTGAGCTGCTTGTCTGTTCTTTTGAGCTCCCAGATGTGCATGGATCCATATGTGCTTAGCCTACGTTTGAGTTCTCACCGGGCCAGGGCCGGTCCAACCAACCCCATTGGACGCGGGGGTTCGGGCCGAGAAGTGACTCCTGCTGCGACGTGTCCGGGCTTCAGCACCCGTGTGTCGGGCCGCATCTGTTTTTAATCAATACGAGGATAAAAAATTGCACACAAACTCAACCATAGACCTCTGTAAACATAACTAAACGATCACGAGTGGCTTTTCTGACGGTCAACAGGTAGATCACAGACAAACTCGACTGTCATGGTGACTGTGTGGCGGCCAGTCAAGTTAAGTAAAAATAAAACCTCTGCATAATTAGTTAGTTTTCACTTTAACAGGCCAAGTGTGAGTCACATCTATGAGCTGACACATTAGCATGCAGAAACAGTATACAAATATCTCAAAATTGATTCATGACACACTTTGACTTGGTCACATACACCTACATGGACAATTCAAATTGTTTATTAATGTGCAATATTTGTCAACGTTTATCTAAAATGTTTCCAATGTGTGTACATTTCATTAGATGTAATATAGCATTAAGAGTGGTTTGTTTTCATAATTTACACTGTCAACATTTGTATATAAAGTTATTGCTTCTCCATCTTGAGTCTGTTAGAAACAGTTTCCCTCAGTGGAAACACTTCAAATGTTCCTTTTGTAACTGGCATTTTGACAGAGTTAGAGCAGAGCCTGTAGGGCCACCAGAGACTCCGCACCGTTTGCCAATGACAATAAGAAAACCCAGTGACATGGTAATTTGTGTTGGGACAGCTCATGTTGGGGTAACAAGATCAAGAAGAACATGTGTGGCTTGGCAGTCACAAGTTGTGTATTTATCTTCTGGCTTCCTCCACTCAGAGACTTACAGCTGATTTACATGCAGGCTCTGGCTCAGTGGTGTTTTATGGCTCATAGGTTCATTGGATTGGGGGATTTTTTTTTTATCAGTAAAATACCAATACCAGATATTTTATGGAAGACAAAGAGACATAAAAACATAAAGATGTTGTGGATAGTGTGTCTCCACAGTGAGTGGGTTTAATAAAAGTCTGTGGTATATGATAATAACAACAGCAACAACAACAACACCAACAATGATGGTAATAATTACAGTGTCATCACTGGTGGAACAGGACAGGTACAGACAAGTAATATAACGTAAAACAGTGACAGTCTGAAACTGTTGTGTCACACTTGGAAAAAAATGTCCACAACAGTAACATACATACACTGGGACCAACCATTTCCATATATCATCCATCTCATATATCATATATGAGAACTGCAGTCTCATATATGTACTTCGTCAAGCTTTAATCTGTTTGTCAGTTGTACACAGGGGCCCTCTGGTGGTTCAACAGAGCCACAAAAACTCAGAGTGAATCTTTTCACCAATAAGAGACGGAGAAATCATTCAAACATTTCAAAAGCAAACAATATTAAAACTCTACTACACTACATCAAGTTTTATAATTTGAGTTTCATGCCTTAATAACCTTTATACCAAGACATATTCTTGTATGTATAAACATACTTAGCAATACATATGTTTCTTATTTTGATTATTATTACTTTGAAACTTTCCAGGTTCTGTAATGAAACTTAACTTCACATTTTCCAAGCTCAATTGTATATTAGTGTATATTGTGTCAGAATTAGACCACTTGGATTGTGTCTGAACATTTGATTTCTGCATGTTAAACAACACTTAATAGACATACTCCACATGGTATAACATTTTCCATCCTGAAGCTTCAGGAAAGACATATACTACATGTGCTTGTGCAAAATAGTGCCGATAAAGCCTCACATGTGTCTCTCCACTGCAATGTTTCCAAGGAACTTTGATGAGATAAACTGACATGAGTGCAGAGTTTGAACGTCCTTGGGGACATTAAATGTGCTCATTTATTCATCTGGCAGATGTGAACTGAAAAACCAGAGATGCAACAATAGTAAAGCAAGCGGTGTATAGTTTTTTTTTCTTAATGACATTTTAGTCACTGATGTAGATCATGAATTATAATTAGACAGTGAAACCACTGCAGCAGTAAACAAATGGAACACACTGCTGAAAACATCCCTTGATTTATTTCTGTTGGGTCATTAGCTTCATTTAGTTACTACTCACTGGTTGTAAATGATCCTCCAGAAGCCAAGCAGAGCATATGGATGAGAAGACTGCAGCATAATGCACCACACAAGGAGTGTCAAGACTCCAGTGTGGTTTCTTAGCAACAGTACACAGCAGGATTTCTCTCCCCACCACTCCCTATACAAGAGTATTTAAAAAGAATCCAACTCATTTCATACATGGATGCAGATTCTGTTGTTTAATTAATATATGTGAAAGCCCAGAATGCATTAATGTCTCATTGCCGTCCCCGGACGGAAACAGATCCCTGAAAACCCAGAAGGAATGCAGTCACTTCTCTGACACCAGCTCTGTCTCAGTCAGTCAGGATGCTTTTCCTCCATGCAGGGACCACATCAGCAAACCACTGGGTAAGCGCTGGTGGAGCTGTACTCTCAGCTGATGGTCTCAGTGCCGGAGGACGGTGAGGCTGGAGGTGACCCTGGAGGAGCAGGAAAATAATTCTCATAAAAAGCAGCGATTAGGTTGAATAATGTAAGCAATATGCTAGATGCTTGATTCATGCGGGTGGAACACGCGTCATATCCAGGAAAATGCCTCTTATTTTACTGCTGTATGAAGCTGTGATATGTCACTGTCATTTCAGAGCAGAGGTAGAGGCAGAGGTGACTGACACACTCTCAGACTGAACGGAAGGTTCAGGCAAACAACAGACAGCTTGTGTGCCTGCTGCTGGGAGAAAGCCTGCATAGTTACAGAGCAAGAGTTCACATGCGACCCTGGCAGTGAGTGAATATGTGTTTAATGACTCGCAAGATGCTCAAATATGTTTCCCAACACAAACTGTTTGAGCAGAATGTATACGTATACCTATGGTAAATGGTGAGCGGCTGCTGGGCTATTCAAGAACTTCAGTCACGACTTCTGTTGTCTTGTCCTCAACTGTCAGGCTGGTAGATGCATTTATTCGCAAGTAAACAGATCAATAATGCAAAAGAGGTAAAAGGAGTTTGTACCTGATGTTCTCGCTGTCGTTGACCAGCATACTTGTAAGTATTATTTTTACCCACTCACCCACTCTTATCTGTGAGAACATGTAGGAACAGTCCAGGATCACAACATTAAACACACCTCTTCAGCTTCTCCATCCGTAATTTCCACCTACAAACAGTGAAATGTCAGGCAACCCAATGGAGGAGCCTTCCCCCAGATAAAGACTTGTTCATTAATAGCCAGATCACAGAAAGGTATAAGCTTTTATACACTGAGTCATTACCTTCACTGAACAGTCAAGGTCTTGTGATAAAAAACACTGAGAGAGAAGGATGAACGATTACCGAATAGTGAGACTATAGGAGATCATTTACCTCCCAGATACAAAGTGTCATCTATAATTAGTGATGTACAAGATGGAATAACTAAACAATTCTTTAAGTTTTTTTCCAGCTAGAGTTAAATGAGAGGACTCAAATCAAATCGATCTTAGAGACCTAAAAGAAAAACCAGAGAAATGGGTGGAGAATGACCATGAGACCGCATGGACATCAGAGAGACCAGGATCCTGAAGACAACACAAAAGCTTGGGACTATGAGAAGTTGTTTCTCTAAAATGTCAGCACTTGGAATTTGACAGGAACCAGGAAGATATCTCTGCTCACCAAGAGTGGGGTCTCCAAACTCCAAAGATGAAACAGACACATCTGGGGAAGATGATAAAAGAAATGAATGTGGAAAAAGTGAAGGCCGAAGCAACACCTGAGCCTCCACAGGTACCCGACCTGGGGAAGATGTGTTGAGCTGCCAGACGTGCAAATAAGACAGATAAAGAAACTTCTTTTAAACTTCTTTGCTTGTGGCTCTCGTCAAATGGAATCAGATTATGAATGAGATTCACTGTGTCTGAACTTAAAGCTGTATTTATTGATTGTTGTAATTTTGGCCGCTACAGGCAAAAGAACTAATTTAGTGTAAGAGGCGAAAATATAGCTGGCAATTTGTTAAGTATATGGTGCTAAAACTAACTGAATCTAATCCAACAGTCCAGCTGTAAATTTTGAATTTTATAATGCACTTTTTTTTATTGAATTTGTAGAGAGGTGCTGACTCAGAATGATTTTTTTTCTTACACACACATAGTAAAAAAGTATGTTGTAAAAAACGAAATATTTGAAGGATTTGGTTTCCAACAGTAGTTTAAATCAGTTCAAGACCATTGGATGTATCAGCTCTTTTTGTGACCCTTGGTCGTCAATACAGAATGAAGTCACTCCTTTTCTCTGCTGAGATTTCATCCACTTTCTCTAAAGTGTGGAGGTCAATGGGAATCTTTCTTGTTTCTTGTTTTTTCAGAGTGAGTGGAGGCTGGGTGAGGCAACCTTTGACAATACATGTGTGTACAAAAAAACTGACCCATGTGATATCTGGTGAAAAATGAAATAAAATGCGAAAAAAAAAGAATATCCAACACAAAAGTGTGCATAGTAAATGCTAGCTATACCTCACTATACATGTGTCAGAAGTGTTAGGAGAGACTCTTGCAGACACCCCTGCTCTGAACAGCACCATTTTGTGTCTGTAGTGTATTACCATCAGATCAAAGAGGTAACCATCGATTTCTCTAAAGTAACTGGACAATAATAACCTAAGTTATAATTAACATGTGATATGTAAAAAAACAACAACAACAGTCCTCTAGAGGTCTTTTCAGAGACACCACCGACTCTTGAACCATCCAGATAAAAAAGTATGGTCTTTGAATGCTACAAAATGTATCTGTCTCCAAAGCTGTTTCTCTTTCAGAATCAAAAGAAAGCAGCTGGAAGGCTGGCGAGCCGAGACAGATGAGTCCAAACTTGGGAAACTGGCAAAAAACATTGTTATTGTTCAGTAGATGGAATATTTTCTCATCCAGATGGTGAGAAGAGTTTTTTTTGTGATTGTGAAAAACACCAGATGAATCAAAATGGAGGTTAAAATGACAAACGTCTTATGGACCGAGACTCTGACTTGAGATCACGGCCAAAAAAAACTTGATCAGGAGAATTTCCTGTGATAACTTCTGCACACACACATGTGCACACACAGCGCAACACCATGAAGAAAGATCAGCTTTAAAACAAGCAGGAACAGCTCAGGCCCAGTTCAGTTTGTCAGTTTATGACCTTGTGCATAAAAATGGCCTGAAAAATCTGAAATACTGTGTGTACATGCAGCACATACAGTATCCCACAATGCATCGCTGCAAAGGAGTGTACACCCCATGATGTGGAGAAAATGACCAAAGAAGTGTGTGAAAGTGTTTTGTTCATTTTACTGATGGGACTCCTCAACAATGAATGGATAGAGAGGAGGGAATTGTGAATGAGTGAGTGATTTCAGACTCCATCCTGCCTTTAAACCTACACATCATACCTTGTGTAAACTAATACCTAAAGTGGCTCTAATATTAGTCACAACACTGATGCAACCTGGAGGAAAGCACTTGTTGCATCGGATAACAAGTGCACATGGAAGCCAGGTTTATGTCTCATTTGCCAGACACTATACAGCAGCCTATCACAGAACCAAAAAGCCACACTCTCTCCATAGTGATGAACGTTGTTTTATGAAGCCATCACAAACCCGAGTCATATTCTGCTAATTAAACAGGCTGTGGAGGGAAACCACTGCAACGAGGTGAGTCAGGTTGTAAAATATAAGCTTTTAGATTTGAGTTAATGAGTGAATGACAGAGAATAAAGCAGCTGCTTTAAAAGCACCGACACTCCGTTCTTGGGGTAATGTCATGTACGATCAGTCATCAAGTGATTTGTGATAAATGGTTCCTTTATGTTCAGTCGTATAATGGCTTCTGTTCAACATTTTGTGGTTTGAGGTCGGAGGATCAGTGCATTCGTAAGAGCGGTGCCTCTCTTATGAGCTCCAACTGGTTGTAAATAAAGGCACCGTCTCACAGACCAGGTATTTTACCAGATATCTGCTGTCATGCTCTCTTGCACATTGGTCAAACAAAAAGAAAGTATAAGTCTCCAAACACAAGAATGAACTCCAGTTCTTTATGGAAATCAATCTTGAACTGTGTCCCAATTCAGGCGCTGGATCCCTCAGAGGCTGAATTTGAGGTCTGACCGCAGCATTAACATTTACTCTTGCTCTGTTTCCATTTGTCAAAAAAAACTTCTTTTTCTGGCTTCTACTGGCAATGGCAAAGGGTTAAATCGACATAGACGACTGCAGTAGACACAGGTATCTATAGGGTCCAAGTGACATTGATGTAAATAAACCAGAAACACAATAGCTATACTCTCCAAACTCGACTGGTAATGGAAGAGTGGACTTATTTAGCAGGTTTACACATATAAGGCCATTACAGTGATCAATCCCTGCAATATGAGTCTGTGAGGACGGAAGATGAAAAAGTGGTACAAAGACTTCTTTACTTTAACATCTTTGGGTTCAGTAATAAAGATAATTTGCTTTATTCTCTAAAAATGGTTCTCTAAGGCTTCTATTTCTATCACTTTGTTCATTTTTTCTACTTCACCTTCAGTCAGCTAAATGTGATTTTGGCCTTGTTACTTTGACCTTGAACATCTTGACACTTGTTAATACTGCATAACCCACTCTTCCATGAAAAAGTAGCTACTTAGAGGGTGAATAACTCCAATCCAACAATGGGTGAAGCTCCTTGCACTGTTAAATAATGCTAACATTGGCACTGGCAAAACTTACAGCTCTTTCAAAACTGTTAGAAAAAAAGTGTTTGGGGTATTCCCTTGATTTCTTGGGATGCATATGCAGAGCTTATTTTTTATTTACTTATTTTAATGTGATATTTTATTGTTATCTTTTTTGACTCTACCCTTTTTTCTATGTATTTTTGTTGTTGCAACTGATGACAGGAGCTCTCTCATAGAAAGTTATACATGTGAGTTTTGGTTGTTTGTGACCTCTGAAAAGCCTTGTTGCTTAATAATTTAAGAGTATGGGTCCAGTTTTTAAAGACATGTGTCCTGGTGCCCATCTCTAATGGACAGCACTCACAGCACATTCCTTTTTAAATTCTGAAAATATTTTACTTACCAGTCACAGCTGGCAGTGCTTGTCACTAAACTTTTATTCACACTTAATCACTTAATATGTCTGCAGTCTGGGCATTGCATCAGATGACTGATTATAAAACTCAGCATGTTGCTGTTTCACACAGCGCCACTGAGTGGCAGACAGCGAGCACTGCTGATCAATAAACACCAAAACTTGTGGCACATCATTCTCTCCCAGTACACCCGTACAGCACACAGAGCTCAACGTCACAAAACAGGTAGTTAAATCCGTATAAAAAGTAGGTTGCCTTTATTAGAAGCTGGGAAACCAAAACATTATCAACAACGTTGTTAATACTTTTTTTTTTTTTTGTAAGACCACAATATTGCCATTGCATTTACCAGCATCGTCATCATGGCTTCGCACTTTTTCCACAACATGCAAAAAGATTCAAGAGTTCAGCGTTCCTTTTCCACACTAGTGACAAAAGCTTCTCCACTTGGTCTTCTGTAAGAATCACAACTTGGCTTACATTTTTACATTGCCAGTACAACTGAAGGTAAATAGAAAAGAAACATCGAAAACAGTACAACAGAAGAAATCGTAGAATGGATGAAAAAGGAGAAATTCATAGCCTTATGCCATGTGCCTCCTGTGGGATGACAGAGAGGAACCTCATTCAAGCCCTCAGTGCTGTGAACTACAAGACATTATCTGATCCTACTGCAAACAGAGCTCTCAGAGCTTTTACATCGGTATAAACAACATTTTTTCCCCCTATTTACTTTATTTGTATCCAATCGTCTTAAAATGAAATTAAGGACTGGGTGCCAATTTAGGACCTGAATGTAGAAAAACACACTAACCTGCTAAGGACAGTCGTAAAACAATCAAATGTGCTTCTGAACCAGGACTAGGTTCAAGTGTGTCCTGTAACACATCCAGGACTGATTTCTGTTGCAGTCTTGGGACCAATCAGAATTTCTCCTGACCAACGTCTAATAAATGAGGTTGAGTTCCCAAGATCTTAGTAGCAACTCGTTTTTAAATTTTTTTTTTTTTTTTGCTTTGACATCAAACACTACTTATCGCAAAAAAGGACAATCTCACAAGTGCTGCACCTGATCACCGAGTCACTAGTTTTGAGATCGTTTATGGCTTTGGATGGTCTGCTGATCATACAAATTGTTGACTTGTTCTAAGCCTAATTTGCTGCTTGTAGCAAAGACCTAAAACATGAGGACAGATTACATTCTCAGGCCTCCAGTGATAATATCAGAGCCACTATTGAAACTCAACTCAATGAAAATTAAGGCATTAATAGACAAATGAATGCCAGATATATACTGAGCTGCCCACCTCATCATTTCAATCTTTTCTGAGCATCAGTACTGTTTAACTCTAGATTTAAAAATGTATCAGCTTGTGAAGTACTTATGTGAGCAACACAAAGCTCTAAGAAACAAATGGACATGGATACCAACAGTAACCATTAAGCTGATGGGACTGGGAGAAAAGGAAAGGGACAAGAGAAAGAAAGGAGTAAGGACAGGAGTAAATCAGGGAGGGATGGTTGGTGCAACCATCAGGCAGAACAGATTGGATAGGGTCGACTTTTTTCTTTAAAATCATGATACATTTTATTTTTCTTAAAAAACAAACATTACAAAAAAAATCTGAATAGAGAATTAGAACAATGAACCAACAGGAAAAAACAACATTCATTTTTTTAACCCTCAATAAA
>OMNW01001778.1:17773-55173 GCA_900303245.1 Selene dorsalis | reverse complement strand
AAAAAAAAAAAAAAAAAATCATCTCGCATTCCTTGAAAAAAAAAAAGAAAAAAAAAAGAGGATAAAATAAAAAATAAAGGGAGAAAAAAAAACAAAATGAAGATTTAGGGGTGCCTGGCACAAGAGGTTGAATGTTGAGAAGATGCTGTAGCCATGCAGGGAGGGGGTGTTGGTGTGTTCAGAAAAGGGGGTGGGGAGGGGTCGCTTCACGCAGCATGGAGCATCATTAGAAAGCCCAACATATGACAACAGGAACCGTTTCACACCGGCAAACCATGGGCCGAGACAAAAGAAAAGCCACACCCTCTTACAGGAAGTACCCCACAGGCATACAAATTATACAAGTACATAAAAACACACACATGTTGGCTTGAAATGTGTGACAGTGGCAGTCTGGCATGTAGCGAACGCTCAGCGGTGACCCACCACTAAGTAACACACCTCCGACTGTTTGATCTAAGAAGCAGCAGCTACGAGGGGAACACTTTTTCAAAATAATGCGCTTTACTTCGGTCTCCACACAGCCACACAAGAAGTCGGGACAAGATACAGTCTGAGAGAGGTTGGGCAAGCTTTGAAAACAAAATTTAAAATATGCTGCCTTAACCGAAACCGTTTCAAGGTTTTTCTTTAAAAAAACAAACAAACAAACAAAAAAAAACAACTAAGTAACGCAGCTCCGTTAAAACACACTCCTGGTTTAAAAGCATGTGTGCCAGAGAGAGAGAGAGAGGACATAGGCTTTAGCCTGCATGTGTTAACTTAACATCGCTTTGTGATTACAGCGCTTTAGTTACTGATACTGGGAAGCTCCGAACAACATTCCCAGTGATCACAGATATCAGTAAAGTAAACAGGGAAAAATAGTGTCAGATCACTGATAATCCCAGAGGAGGAGAAAAAAAAGAAAAAGAGAACTCATCTGTTCACACTCAGGACGGATGCTCACCCACAGCGAGCTCTTGAAAAAGGCAGAAACCTTTAGAAATTGATGAAGACAGGAGGGTGGGTGAGGCTGAATGTTGACAATAAAAACTCCTTACGCTCTATGATCACATGAGCACAATGTCTTAGTTGGAATGGGGAAGGGCAGACAAGAAAAAGCACACTAAGTCCAAACCATTGAGCCAGGCCACCAGGAGGAAAAAAAAACAAAACAAAAAAAAAGAAACAGGGGAAAAAAAAAACTAAATGCAGAGCAACAAAAGAAAACAAAACAGAGAGGAGACAGAGAGAGACATGGAGGATGGGCTTCTAACAGGTACCATCTTCTAGTCTTCTCCAGAGGGTGCCTCCTCTTCTGAGCCATCCTCCTCCTCTTCGTCTTCCTCTTCCTCCTCTCCTCCTGCGGCCTCCTTCGTCGTCTTGGGGGCGGGGGAGGTCTCTTTCTTCTCTGCCTCCTCCTCCTCCTCCTCGAGGGGACTCTCAGGGTCCTCCTCCTCCTCCTCTTTGGGTGAGCTCTTCTCCAGGGCCTTGGCGCTGGGGCGGCCCTTCCCCTTTCCTTTCATTGGGCTGGGAGTCACTGTATAAACAAAACAAAACAAAGACACATACATAAGTTAGCGATTATTTCTCTTTCTGTGTGGGACTGTCGAGAGCAGGCATCTCAAACCGGTTCCACGAAGGGCTGGAGTGGCTGCAGGTTTTTGTTCCAACCAAGCAGCAGCACACCAGACTGGACTCAGTTCATCAACTGATCTCAGTCTTCAGACAGCTGATTGGTCAAACTGTGTGTTGTTGATTGACTGGAACAAAAACCTGCAGCCACCTCAGCCCTTTGTGGAATCGGTTTGAGATACCTGGTCAGTTGCAAACATGGATTAATAGTATTTGTGTAATTTCTCTCACTGCCAGCAGGGGGAGGTAGATGGTCCAGCAGGTTTAACACCATAAATAAATAGTTTGAATAGATTTTGACTCTCAAATACAGTTTAGAAATTATTATTTGGTCTCTTGTTTTCTAACCTTGTGGTGGTCCATGTTTTACTGGCACTCACCCTGAAGATATTTTGAATGTTTCTCATTACAACCGTCTCAGTTAGCTCTTCAAATAACCCCGGTACATTTTTAAAAAGGAAAAACTTGTCATTTTGGGAAATAATACACGTCTCTGAATTTTACAGTTGTGCTTGTGTTCAGACAATACTTAGATATAATATGTTACTTGGTGAACTTCGGAGCTGCTGTTTATTTAAACTTTGGGCAGAGCCAGGCTAGCAACTGTCTCCAGGTTGCCTGGCAACTGGTCCCCGACAAGAAAAACTCGGGTACATAATAGCATACAGCAAAGAATTCTCACTTATATCTATTTATTTGGTTTTGTACAGATTGAAATAATAATATGTGTGTGTGTGTGTTTGTGTGTGTGTGTCGACTATACTAAGCTTTGGAGATGCTGGTGACGTGACTTCATATTCAAGTGGTATCAATCTTCTCATCCAACCCGCGACAGAAAAGCAAATAAACCATTTCCCCAAACCCCAAACTATTCTTTTAATACAGCTCATCAAACAAACAATCTGAACTAGAAGTGCAATCATCAACCTGACTGACTTTCAAGATAAAAGAAGTGAACAATAGAAGTAAAAATATGGAAGAATCGCTGAGCCCACTGTATATTCACAAGTTAAGGCTGGGCCACGGGGCTTTCAAATATTAACGTCTGCTACATTCAAGCTCTTTGTCAAACCAGTTCACACGACACTGATTTAACCCAGTGGCTACAGGTACATCTCTCTATACTCAGCAGTATACTGCTTTAAATCTGGAGTCTCTGGCAACACTGGTAGTGATAGGTTTTCCGTGGATGGGCTGGTCATAGGTGTAGTCATAGACTGTGAAACTATTACAGCCTACATTAATAATTTATCATTCTTTTGAGAGTGTGCAAATTTGACAGAGTCTTAGAGAGAGAAGGTGTAAGAGCAGATTTCTAAGAGAAGGGGAAGCACTTTACACAAGAGCTGCCACCACATCCAACTGTGCAACCACATTAGTCACAAGGTCGTTGTTGAGTTAAGTCAAAAGTCTCAATTCTTGTCTACAACGTCAAATCTGAAGCCGAGGCAGCTGATTGTCACAAACAAACTTAGAGGTAAACTATCTGTATTGCTTGTGAGAGAAACACATTGTACCTTGCCCCATTTGTGTGTGTGTGTAAACTGAGTGGACAGACTCACGACTCATGCTCTCTCTTTTGTGCATCAACACTGAAATAACAGAATCAGTATTCTAACATTGTTTAAGATTATTGTTGTTAGTAGTATAGAGCTGTAATTGAAATAGGATACTGTGAAGCTGTGATATTTTTGTTTAAGGTTATAATACCGCCAGAGTCTCATAGCAGCCCATAAAATTAACATTTGAAACTTGTTTGTTTACTTCTGGGATTACATTGTTCCACTCATTTCTCACAGACTTCCTGAAACGCTGCTGTACGTTGATCAAGTTTAATTACTGATATTATTCGAATAAAAAGTTTCAGTAGAAGACTATGGAAAAAAAAAAAAAAAAACCATGGAGGTAGATGTACAACTGCAGGGTTTCTCCTTCATGACCGGACGTCTCACCTGTAGCCTTTAGTCGGGGTTTGGGGCTTTTCTTCTCTTTCTTGTCTGTCCTTCCCCGTCGAATCACCTTCTTGCTTCTCTTCTTGGAGTGACCATAGTCGCTGTCATCATCGTCCTCCACCATGAAGTCCTCGTCGCTGCCGGACTCGTCGGCTGTGCACACAAAGGAGGTGTATAATAATCTTTTCAACAAAGATGTTCTTCTGTCCAGCAGCCAAAAGCACTGTGTTCTTATTGATTAACTCGTGCGACAACAAAATTGTGGCACTGGGATGAGAGCAGAGCAATTTGAGATAAAACATGTGAAGTGAGTCTGTTTCTGTGTCACGCTCAGTTTCCAGTTGAGTGTAAATGTTGTCAGACAGCTTTGTCAGCTTTCAGCTGCCCACCAGCGCACTTTATCAGGACCCCAAATACTATAATTATTCCTCTAAAGCAGTGGTTCCTACCTGCCTGGCTTGTGGGCTCTTAAACATGTCCACTTGTTCTTTTATCCTGTTTTATATGAAGGGACTTTGGAGGACTAGATTGTGCTGCGTTTTACAGGGGGGGGGATAAAAGCAAAAATCTAAATTTAAAAAAATCAATCCGATGTGCTTCTCTCCCCTTTCAGGGTAGGAGGGACCTTCAGATTTGAGACCCCAACACCCAGTACCAGAACCACTGGTTTCTGGTTTGGAGTGGCCTTTAATGCGACAAAAATTTCATGTTTTCATTCACGATCCTGCAAACATTCACCACAAGTGCCTCAAAAGTGTAGCCTGCTTCACAGAAACATCACACACTGCTGGTGTAATGGATCACACTAGTCTAATGGTGCGGAGGGTACGTACGGTCCAGGTAGGATTCCTCTTGGTCTTCATGCTCCTCGTCCTCGCTGCCGCCGTCGCCCAGCAGGATCTCCCTCTGTTTAGACACGGCCTTGGAGGCCGCCTGGCGCACTGTACGCTTTCGACTCACTTCCCTGTCGTCATCGCTGTCATCTACACACACACACAGTCACACGGCGTTTTGTAACGTTACAGGCAAAAGGGAACGAGACAACAGTAAAGAGAGAGAGCAAGAAGTGTCTGTGGATCGAGCAGGTTAATCTTGTTATGGCAGGTTTCTGTATTATTACCGGGTTCATATAGCAGAGTCAATTCACTTCAGAAACCATGTGTTAATTATGTTGCTGACAATGCCATCAGTTTCTGCCAATGTGATTAAGTATCAGTACGATCCTGTTCTTTCACTTCTTCTCCATTCTCAAAATGGACAAAGACGTCTAATGGTCACACAGTCTAAATTTTTTCTTCATGTAACGGCTGGGAAAAAGGCATCAATAATAACAGATTTCTCAACAGTTTACAATTTTAAAGAAATGTTGAGTCAATGAAAAGTCAGGATATGGTAAGAAAAACTCACTGCAGGTTTTAAGAGCTTAAGGACACTTCCTAACAAAGCATGTTTTGTTCAACCAACACTCCAAATTTAAAAATGATTTAAAAAGCAGCTTATTCTCGCAATCAAGTGGCTGGAAATGGCAAATATTTGGCATTTTTTGCTCGAAAATGATAAAATCTCCTCGGACTAATCGTATGGCAGACAGACTAATTTTCTGTCTGCCAATTTGTGTTCATGAATATAAAAACAAATTCAAAGAAAAAAAAAAGGGTACAATTTTAGCTAAACAGTTCCGAATCACAATTAATTACTCTGTGAATCTTCCGTCGACTAAAGGGCAGACATGTACATCTAATGAGAAAACATTGTTTACACCGTCATTAATTACTCGATTAATCACAAAAGTTAAAATGCCATCAGCGTGTATTAGCTCTGCTCAGACAGTGACTGACTGATTGGTCTGATTCAGAGTACCTGTCATGCACAGTAATAAATCAAAGCTGCATGTCACAGTGTCTGAGAGTGTCGGAGGCAAACAACTCAATCAGTCACAATCAGAGAAGTGGGAGGAGTCAACTCGGAGCACATGCAGAGCTGTCCGTCAGCCGCAGAGCTGAAGTCAGTGTAGGATCAAGTTAGATGCTTATATATCAAAAGATCACCGTTAATGGCAGCCATGACGTTCACTTAACACGGCTAAGTGAACGCAGTGAGCAGCACATGCTGCTTCTCCTATTAGCAGTTAATTACTGTGGTTTTCATTGATGTTCATTCTCATTGATGTTTGTCATGTCACTGGTCAAGAAATCACAAATTATGACAACATTTAAATTAAATTAAGTTGTTAACGTAATTAGAATAAGCCAAATTCCTTATTTCACAATTTCCATATTGTCTTTGACAGAACAAGAGAAAATTGACAAAAAACAAAACACTGAACATTTAATGAAACAAATATTCAGGAAGAACTGGTTTGGATAAAATGTTACTGTTATGTTAATGTTAAATGTTAATGTTAGGCCCATAACCAGGCCTTGGTCACAGCTTCACGTGAGTGTCATGAAATGATACTGACAGGTAGTTTGGCAGCTGTCGACTGTGTGTGATAGAAATTGTTCGAGTTAAAAGTTTCAAGGCAACAGTATCATCGCTGCAGTAACTAAGCTGTACACTGACGGCCTCGCAATGCAAAATCTTCACAGATTTATGTCATCCTTTCTTCTTGTTTTGTCAAACCCTGACACCTGCGTTACCCATAGTGCACCACCAGGAGTTTGGATGGAGATTCAGGTGCATTATGTTCACAGCACGTATGTAGCCTTGAGCCTCTTGCCTGCAGTGGAGATGAGCAGTGGGCTGCAGAGGTTTTCTTAGCTTACTTCTTTCCACATCCCAGATTTATTTATATATTATTTTTTGCATTTTCCACTCAGACCCACTATGACTTGAGAGACATCGCTTGAGGCGGTGATCAGTCGCTGCACAGCTCCACAAAAGACTTCATACACAACTTAGTAACATATGCATTAGTTCCCCTGGAAACCAACGAAGATGTGTAAAATTGATGTACATCCCTTTAAGACCATCAGATTGGAAACCCTGAAACTGGTTGTCCAGGATTCAAGGTTTGGAATGAAAATGTAAAACTATCTAGATGACAAATTCTGGCCTGGAGTTTAATTATGAAATTTAACAGAACCGTCTAAATTATGACACAGCTCAGGAAAAGCATGAATGAAGATATCTTCCTACATGCTCAGTCAGTGTGTGCATTCTGATAATGTACAAGGACTGGACTTGATAGATTCATGAAAATGTCATGTATAGATATATGTGAGTCAAAGTAGATGAACAATTATACACAAAATACACAAAAACAGTGGTTTCATGGAGAACTTATCCAGCTGAAACATGACCACATCACCATGCAGAAAGAAGACACTGTCTTGTTACCTGCAGCCCGTTTTCTCTTTGGCCCCCTCTTGCTGGGCTTCTCCACCTTGGCTTTCTTTCCCTTTTTCCCTCTTTTTTCTTCATAGTCGCTTCCTCCATCTTCATCCTCCTCCTCTCCAAAGTCGTTGTCTTCATCGTCGCTGCCAAAGTCATCTGCGGCGGCGTAACACAGGGAAGTCAGAGAGCCGGCATTCAACCGTTCAGTCTCCACTTATCAGAGTCCAGCTGTTTTCACAGAGAACCTGAGCCAACACCCTCAACTAGAAAACCAGAAAACAGACCTGACTTACCTGCTGAATCATTTTTGGATTTAGAGAGCTTGTCATCAGAGTCCTCACTGGAAGACAGAACACAAAAAAACACACACACACAAAGACTTAGCAACTAGAGTGAAGGCAGACTAGAAGAGCAGGATCAAGGCACAGATTTTATCTACGTTTCGTTTGCTAAACAAATACAAACCAAACAGGCAGTGGGGGAGTGGGAACCAAGAACTGCTCTGAGATTTACACTGATAAGCTCCTGGACAAAAACAAATGATGAATTTGGTGGCTCCTCCATTTATTTTAACAAGAAGAGAAAAGCTGATTTTTTTTCCCATGGAGTTTTCAAAACAAGTTGTCTCTAGGTAAATCGTTCAGGTGTGATATAATGAAATGCTGATTAAATAGCATGAACGCTGTGCAGGTGCATGTTCTTGTGGTTGAGGTTAAAGGACTTAATTTGCTTTAAGCTTCCAATTCAAGAAATTTAAGAAATTGTGCTCTTGGCATATCGATCGCAGGAATGTCCACTGACAACTGTTGACAGAGTGATGAATGTAAGTTTCCCCTCCCCCACACTGTTTCAAAAAGTTTGTAGTGCTGATATCACTATTCACTATTACAGCAACAGGATGTCCTATAAATAATATTAAACATTATCTTTTATCAATATTGGTCTATTCAAGGCTGCTGCACCACTGCACTCTCAAGTATTCACAATATTATGGAAAAGAGTAAAAAAAAACAAATCATAACTATTGTTACTGATCAGCAGTAGCAGAGCCTGATGCCAGAACAGATGATTTTCCTCTATGTATCTTCACCAAATCAAAATTCCAACATTTAATAATGCTGAAGTTGTTTCTGATATTCGCTCTAGAAATAACAGGATTTTAAAGCGGTAGTACATCACACTCTGCGCCCTGACCAGTCCACTGCAGCATGTGTGTTTCCTTCACAGCGGCCTCCTGCTGAGCTTCCCTCTCTCTCACTGCTCACCCACCAGCTCTGCTGTCTAACACTCTTTCAGCACACCTGGCTGTCTAACCCACTAAAAGTGGATTTGATCTACTTCCCACTTCCTCTCCTCTCTACCCCACGAAGGCTGCTTTATCCATGGGCCTAGACTCTCGCTCTGGCTCCACCTGTCCTGCTACATCCTGGTGTCTGAGAGCCGACTGTGCTCGTCTCTACCCTGCTGCTACAGAGGCTCAGACCGCTGGATCCTCCAGCATCCACAGCTACCAATGGGTATTGTTAAGATTTTAATGGTACCACTACTTTTATCAATACCACTTATCAATCTGGTACTCGGAACAACAAGGCACTCCTGTCTGTACCCTGTTATGTAAAAACATATGTACTCAACGAACATTAACATCCTCACTGCTGTTAGTTAGGGAGGACAAATGTCTTCAGAGACAGAGTTAGTGAGACATTAAACCGAACTATATTTTCTTAATTTCTTAATATAATAACATCAGAACTTATTGATACTCCGGTTTTATCCCCAGGGCCCATTTCACACTGTTTTCAAATATCTGTGCGTAGGTGCAACGTATGTGTTGTGTGTGCACTGAAGAAGATAATCAGCCCATTTACAGATGCACTGACTGTACTATGGGAAACTGTTTGACACAGCTCGACCAGTCTGGGCTCACCTGTCATCCTGCGAGTTCTTTGAGCGTTTGTGCTTAGGCTCACGAGGGGCTGTGCGCACCTTCTTCGGCTTATCGTCACCATACTCCTCATCTACTGACGAAGAAAAGGTTTTTTGTTTTTCACTCATGTATCCACACATACAATATTGCTTTTGTTTTTAACGGGGTTTTTATGTGATGAATGAGATTATTTGTGCCGTTTTCTTAGTACGTAACAGGACTATATTCTGCAGTAGTAAAACAGTGTTTGTACATTTTTTTTTCTTTTCATTTTATAGGTTTGAAAACTCTTCCACTATGTCGACACAATACTACAATACATATGCCCGTGTCAACAAAAGTCTGTTTTGGAGCCACTGAAACAGACTTTTTGAAAGGCTGCTCGGTGTGTTTTAATTTGAAATCTCCAAGGTTATGTTGTACTCTGGATGAACAGAAACAAAAACCTTTGGGTATACCACCCAACCTTGTGAGTTTCAAGTACCAGTGGTGGAAGCAACACATATAACCAATTACAAGCACTACTGTAATTTGCCTAGTTGTCTTTGCAGACAGCTGTTGTTCACTATAATCCTAAACTTTAATGCTATAGCTGCCTTAGCTGTTACTCATTTGTAGTATTTTGTGCAACTAATATACTGCAGAGTACACAGTCTGCTTCTTATTTCATTGGCTCTGCACATGCTCATTATTATTCATTATTACAGTATGAACCATGAAAGGACGCAACCAAGTTAACATCAAGTCGTCCTATAGTATTAGTTACACTGTGGGGGCGATACATTAAATATCTATGGATCGTAATCACTGCCCTATGGAAATATTGGATAATATTTATATGATTTTTGCATGATGGTGATAAATTAATGGCTCATTCAGGTAATAAACGGTGACAATAGATTTCATTTGGCTGATTGCTGTTACCACATTCAGTCACACACATGTGAGTCCTGTCCTTACCTGCATCGTCAGACTCGTTGAATTGTGAGTAGTTCACCACTTTCCTGTTCCTGTGAAGAAGCACACACACTCGTACAGTCAACCATCAGATCTCATTTAGGACAAAGAATAAGGGTGCTTCAGTGCCCACGTCTGATATTAGACAGGTCAGTGGGTGCTGGGAGGTGGGGGTTGGGCTACAAATTTATGACATGTCATGTCCAGCAATTCAACGGGGCAGCATTAAATCAGCTGTGTGTGAATGTCTGGACTGTATTATTTGGTTTGAGAGGCCACAAATAGCCTCCAGCTGGGGGCACTGAACTGGACACTGCTCTGCCTTCTACAGTTTCCACGGCTAATTTGGCAAAGTGTATGAGGGAAGCCTCAGGTAACAGCAGCCAACTATGGTTCAGGTGACACACACCTTTAGAAAATTGTGTGGCAAGTCTGACAGAGAGTCGAGTGGACAGTTCAGGTTAAAACCACGGAGGAAACATCCCTTCTCCTGTGTTTTAATGGTGTGTGAATTACAAAAACTAAATTTAAAAACAAAGCAGTGTGTAAAATACAATTTCTAACACCAGAGCAGTGATCACTCTGAAAAACCAAAGATCATCCGCAAGCTGCAAGAAAACTGTAAAGCTATCTATGCATCTTGACCATGTTGGAGCGTGCTGAATGGTGGTGGGGCGGGAAGAAAGGAGGTGGGCAACAGTCCCATAAACAAGTAGATTTACAAGTACTTAGGTTACAACAACAGGCGCACTGGCCAAAGTAAAAGCCTCAGACATGTGAGGCGGCAGAAGACTTTGCACACATCACATCTTGCATCTCTGGGAGATCACAGAGCGTGGTGCTTTTTTTCCCCGACCAGCTCCGTTCTGGTGAGACACCAAAGTGCGAATATGACGATACGGTTTGTGGTCAATTAAGACGAGGCTGGTCACAGTCACACACTAAAATACAATGTGTTATGACAACTCTTGAGTGCAGCATGCAGTTTTCATTCAGCCAGCGCTGTGAATTGTTTCGAATGTGCATCACCTCTTTCACAACTATCACTTTCAAGCACAAACTGAAACAGATGAAGGAAAAAAAATGTGAAGCACTCATCGCCATTCATTGAAACAACAAGCATTATATAACTATTTGAAAACTATCTTGATAATTGATTCATTTTCATTTATTGTCTCTCTCACCCAGGTTGCTTAGGGCAACATTTTGTTTGACAGACCAAACCTAAACAAACATATTCAGTTAATCTTTGCTATTCACTGGGTAATTGTTTCAGCTCCAGCTAATGTATGTCCTGCCTTTTGCTTCTTGTTCTTCAACACCCACTGCAATTTAGTTTATCACCATATCTCCACACTGAGCTACAAACCCAGAGGCAAAGTCCAGATTGTGATGCATATTTTGAAAACAATAAATATGTGTACATTTGTATGTTTATCACATTAAAATACCAAACATAACTACCTATATGTGATCATATCTGCCAATGTTTGACTTCAATTTGTCTTTTTTAAATGTAATGATTTATATCTTGTTTCAGCTTGGGCTTGTAAAGTGGCTTTTACTGATTTTCCTGTTGCTGTGTGATAATTATTATCCTCTCCGCAACTCACATGACCTGTTTCAAAACTTATAGCAGCTGCTCCAGACATAGAGAGATAAATTATAAAAATAGTCAAGGAGACCAGTCCGGCTCTTCAAGCAGGAAAGTTACTGTTTGTTCACACCAAACTCGGCCATGAAGTCACAAAAAAAGGCGAGGTGCTGCACTCGTTTTATTATGTTGGGAAAGAATTCACCAAAAACAGCGCATACCTGTTACTGTTAAGCGATGCAGCACTGACACTGATCACATCAGATATTGGCTAGACCTGACCAGTCCGCATTGTACACAGTGTCCTCGTGGATGTAATGACTAAATTCCCTCTGCCTTCTGTAAAAGTTACCTTCATTTGCCCAGAGCAGGATGACAATACAACTTTTAGAGTCCCACCAATGCATAATATGGTCTTTATTTATCACAGTGAGTTCTACACACCAGAGTCCTGTAGAGTACTCTAAACCAAATCCAGACCTGACCCCTACCCGCAAGGTTAATTAAACACACAGGCTACACACTCACTCATGGTGAAACTCATCCAGGCAGCGTTTAAGAGGAACTCGCACCGTGGCTGGTCTGAGGTTATCTGCTGTTTTGTGTAATGTTGTGGTTCCCATTTAGATGATCAAATGGCCTCGCTCAGTCAGCTCCCATATGTTGATACAATGCGAAGTGACATAGAGACGAACCAATTCTGCAGTAATCATCCGTGTACTTATGTCGATCGACCGCTGTCGGTCAGCTACACCCTTAGTTCTCAAATGACGACAAATCACGCAGCAAAACTTGTGACAAATAAAAATTGTAATCATGGCAGCTGGTTAGGACAGACAAAATTATGCAGGTTTAGTTTTTGTTATTTTCTTTTTTTTCTTAAGTTGGTTCCAGCTGCTGCCCATCTGCATTTACTTCTAGTTTTACTCCTGCATTATCACTAACAGGGTTGGACAACATGTCTTCAAATTAATATCACGACTAACTTCTACCTCAATTATTATGAACAATAAGTGTGGAGTTACATGGGCTCTCTCGTTTTTGAGCCATGTACTCATCATGTTCAGCAATATGATAATTTTCCAAGTGACTGAACAAATGTGTTACCTTTGGTCACTATGTGGTAGTCCTGACTGATAAGGCGAGTGTGAGCCTGTGTCATCTCTCTGTCCGTCCAGACTATAACACAACCACAGCATTTTCTGACTAAAGTGAGGTCAGCAGTGTTTCCAAAAGTCTCAATTTTAGGAGCTTGGAAACTTCAGGACTCCAGACTAACTTTTTTTTACTAGGAGCGCAGTGGCCTAAAATTTAAATTTTAGGAGAGCAAGCAGAAAATCTAGGGACGCACACTGTAAATCGACTTCCATACCGACGTACCTTAAGGGACGAAATTATCAACTAAAATCAACAAACCTGAGATTAGTATGGTCGTTTTTTTAATTGTTATGTTTGATTTCTGGTCAAATGCCCAGTTTCTCTGATGAACATACTATTCACATAATTTTTGTGGGCTGGGCAGGACTCTGCCACACAATGAAACAAGCTGCTGAAAAAGAGGGAAATAGTTACGCATCAGGATTCAGTATCAACAGGTACATAGTGTTTTCAGTAGGGAAATATCAGATGAGTGCACTGAAAATAATAATACTATTGAGAGGCAATCTACAACTTTGTAAAGTTATCATCACAACACTGATTTATTAATTTATCCAAATGCCTGTCCAGTATAAACCCAAGGTTGCTGGGTAGCCTTTTAATGTTCTCTGTAGAGATACCAGCAGTCCAGCAGGAGTGCTTCCTTCCCAATCCCAATCACCACAATCTGTGGTTGCCTACAATTTGCACAATGAAAGTACATATAAATTCAATAAAGAACACAAGGTGATTATTTTTTAGTTCTTGGGGATACCAGACGAGATTATTGTGTGTGTGTGTGTGTGTGTGTACATACATACATACACACACACGCATATATATACATATATATATAGTGGTAAAAAATAACATCCAATAAGTATTTTAATAACATTAGAGATCTATCACCTATAATTTTGATACAGCCCCTAAAGATATGTTTAGGACCAAACTATGTGCACCAAACAAAGCAGTAAAACCCCCTCAGCAGATACCATAAATGAGGCGTTTAGATTACCGAGAAACTGCGGGAATTTTGAGGATCCAGTTTATGTCACTTCTTTCTGCATAAAATGACTTCTAATCAAATTAAAGGCCATTTTAATTTGGATTAAAAGACACCTCATGCGTTATAATCACAGTGTGGATCTGGCTCTGGGGGGTGGTGTGGGGGTGTGGTGACTTTCTGTAGTTCTCCGCCTTCCTCTGACATCAGCCAGCAGCGTTAATTTACAGCCAGCGCTGAAAATGTAGATCCGCGCTCCCTAGTTTCTCCCCCCCTCCAACAACGACATTTTCGTTGACCAAAACGCGGTTTTCTGTTGGTTTGAAACGACCATGAAACGCTTTAAACGCAATGCAATGCGATGTACTGGACACTTACAACACGACATGCCCAGTCTGCGCGGTTAACAAGATCAAATCCCAAGGCCGACCACCACCTCCTCCCGTTTTTTTCTCCTTTCTGTGTGGAGGTGGGGGGGTACTAGCGTTTCAGAGCCTACCCTGGATGAATGGGTAGCCATATTCTCATTCTCAGTCAGAGAGGGAAAATGTTATCAGGCCTGGTTCAAGCGAGCCGTAAAACGTAGCTGGTTAAATCACACCGACTAATTTTCCGCTTGGCCTACATAGCAGCCAACAATGCCCATCATGGATCCATTTAAAAGCATGATAGACACGACACGGCGGCGGGCTGCGCGTATCTCCACAAGATATGGCGAACAGTCCACACCGCTGGGATCCATGTTAGAAAAAAAGAGAGGGTGCACACACGAGAGGGGAAACACACGCACACGTTCACATTATTTTTTCATGAAATAAACAAATTCTCAGGTCATAAAACACAACATGGTCGAGACGTGCATGTTAACTGCGACGCCTGCCAGGACGGCGTCGATATTAACTAACGGAGAGCAGAGGACAGATTTAGCACACCTACCTCACTGGTCTTGACATTTTGCAGGAATACTGTAGAGGTTAAGGATGTAAGAAAGGGGGGAGAAGAAAAAGCACAGGGAAAAAAAAAAGAAATATAGATTCCCGCTCTGCAAAACACTGAGGGGGGGCGAGATTGACGCACAACTCCACCGTCCGAGCTAGCGCGTGAAAATAAAAGTACGACAGCGACTTGTCCTCCAAACGCAAATATTCTTAATTTTTTTACCTTCAGCTACTCAAAATGGTGAATAAAACAAACTGAAACTGCAGCCTGTGTGCAACCAAACTCGCGGCCTTGATGGGTGGGTCCTCGACGGCAAGCACCGCCCCCGCGAGGCCCTGAGAGGAGCAGCGTAACACTCCTCTGCTGCCATTGGCCGGTTTGAACGACGAATTCAATTCTGATTGGACGTTGCCTGTGCTTATCGGAACACTTTTAGCATACAGTTCCCCGCCTCCGATAGCATGCTCGGTTGAATTACACAGTTAGAAAACAAAAAGAGGGCCTCAGGTCGGATGCAAACATTCAATTCAGTGAGGGTCCCAAAAGACCATAAGCAATATTGCAATTATAGGTTGCAACGTGCACAAACATTGTGTGCCATGATAAGAGTAATTAGACTTTCTGTGCTATTGCTGATACTGAGAATAACCTTCAGTTTCAACTGGCACTGCAGCATGAGATGTACCCTACAAGCACTTATATCTACACCATTACAGCTGTGAAGCCTTTTGCAGTACAGTTACAGGTTATACAGGTTTCACACTTTTAGGTTCATTTTTTTTCATATTGCAGCCTAATTCTGTTTTACTATCTATTTAAAAGAAGAAAAATACCGAGTACATTCCGTGAAACTTATGTTTTAACCAGGATATCCTTGTATTTTCAGTGAGTCTGAATAGGTCAGCATACTACATGACCCTGTTCCTGACCTGGGCTTTATTCTGCCAGTTTTGCATTTTGGTTTGAAAGGGCTACAGGAGTTTGTATAATAACCTTATGATTAATATAAGATACCGCCCAGTATACTGTATGATGTGCAGTACTTCATCTGCACTATTTTGAGTCTCCTGCATTGGCTAAATATTCACATTTTTAAAGACCAAGAAAAAACGACTCACTCTGTTTAGTAAAATAAGTCAGTAGACCCTGATACTTAAAATGGTGGCCACCTGGGATATGCTTGGACTGCAGAAAGGGGCCTTCAGGGCCAATATATCTGGGATTTAGGACAAATACCTAAACTTCATCGTCATCACTATTTACTCCGTGGATCTGATTGGCTAACAGCTGTCCATCACAATCATACAGTATATCTGAACAAAGAAAGTTTAATCACCCTCTCCCACAAAACCCCTCACCTTATTCATGTACATTGTTTTAAAAAATCCTCTGCAGTTTTTATTTATGCCATTTTTTGTTTATCTGTCAAGGTACAAGTCTATATCATGAAACAATACCGCATAAGCCTACTACAGCGTTCACAGTCTAAGTCAATTAATGCTCATTCTTAGATGTGTCTTTAATCACAGATGTGCAGACGTTTTTGTTTTAAAGTTGGTATTGCATTACATTATTTTTTAGCATTCAGTGCAGCCAGCATGCACCATAAAATATATATTACCTCTTCTCATGAAACAATTGTGACAATGTGTTTTATTCTTGATAGATTAACTATATATCTTCTCTAAACTGGTAACCAGGGCTCAGTATGTGATCATTGCACCCGGTCAAAGGTGATTACTGATGTGTATGAGGAATAAAAAGATGAATGTGTCTGAAAACAAAATTATTACAACTTTATGGGCAACAGTGTATTTAATGTACCGATGTTCCTGTTTGGTGGTAGATGACTTTAATGTTCTGCGGTTCACAAACCTCTGATCTCTGACTTTGCTTACATAATGTATGACTTTTATAGAGAAAAAATGCTAATGTTAGTGTAATAACATTACTACCAAGAGTGCAGTAAAATTCCTTTGCATTTAGAGACCAGAACATAGTCTTCCAACTCCATCACTGGTCAGCACCACAGCAACCACATAACTACAGTCTTTACTCATTCATTAATTTTCCTGATGAAACCAAGTCCAGCTTTAATTTCCTCAAAATTAAGTTTTACTTTCCCCACTATAAAGACACCACAATCCTGCCTAACCAACCTTGGTACACCAAACTCAAACAAAAGTTACTGAACATGTGGTGTGAACCTACTGAAGGTATTTTTCAAAAGTTGTGATATATCCAGCTTACATGAGTGTGTTAAACTGATGACAAAGGCTGTGAATATGAGTGTCCAAACCGTACCCTGTCCTCGCCCTATGTCAGCTGGAATCCGCTCCAGTCCCAGGTGGTGGAGCTGCACACTTTAAATTTGTCTGTGCGTACTGTTTGTATTATACCTTATATTACCTTGGTTTCCTTTACACTCTTGGTAACATGGTATTAACATCATCTCTGCTAAATACTGTACAGCCAGTCTGAGGACAGCTGATTTATTGTTTTTCTGTCTGGTGTTTTTTTAAATGTTAGAATATGATGGACTTAGCATGTCATGGACAGGGATCCCTTCAGCTGTTTATTTCTTTCTAATGTATTCTCTGAATGTTTTAAACCGTGTGACCTGAACACTCTGTGGCTCACCAGGTAGAGCGCTTGTCATCAACAAATTTACCAAAGGAGAAACAACAAAAACATACTTTTCAAAACTGTCAACACTGCAGGTGATTGGTGAGCCAGAAAACAACTGTGCACTCAATTTGATAGCACTGTTCAGAAAAAGGCTCAACACATAGTTGCTGCTACACTACAATAATTTCAAACTATTTCCATCTAGACGTCAAACACATTTTATTCCCCATGTCGGTAACAGCGCTGAACATAAAATGAGTGCACCATGGAAATCTTTGTGTTTTTCTATAAGATTTGCTCTTGGTTATAATACCATAGTATAGCCTGTCTGCTGCTGCCTGCTTATTAACACTATTGCATGGTGTACATGTTGTATGTTAGCACACGCTGGGCAAATAAAGTCAAGCAGATCAAATCAACACTTTCACAATATATGTGGTTACTGTAAACTATGGAAATAGTAACTGTTGAGAGAAAATTACTGTGTAAGTTTTCATATTGCTTATTCTAGTATTTTAAATTGAATGTGTGGAAACAAATGTCCCATTGCACAGCAGGGAGTAAAGTGTCAATGACTTTACAGCACTTTAAACACTTAGCTTATGTCGCTCAACAAATCAGTAACTGTGGTGATATACAATCAAATAGAGATGAAGTTATATTGCAACAGTCTTTTGTTGAAAATTCCGGTGTTTGAGGCTCTGGGTGGAAGCAACTTTTTTTTTTTTCATGCTCATTGAATTTCAGGTCCACCCACACGTGTGGTGAGTTCGAGTAGGTTCTGTCCAATTGTAGGCTGAGCTGAGGTCTTGTTTGGAATGTGAGTTATTCCCCATAATGTTGTGTGTGTGTCTGTGTATGTGTGTGTTTGCTTAAGTGTCAATGTGGAAGTGTTGGAAATGATGTAAAGTTGCTGAATCCTGATTTGAATACAAGATGTTGCTGCATATTTTGGCAGTTTCGTGTAACATGATGAGAAACTGTTAGAATGCATGCCTCGTCTCAGCCCCTCTCTCTGTCTCTTGCTCCCTCTCCCTCTCTCTCTCTCTCTCTCTCTCTCTCTCTCTCACTATCTGTCTCTGTCTCTTGCTTCTTCCACATCAGACAGACCTCAGTATCATCCCAGGGATGATGCTGTAGTGAGGAGCAGGTGTGTTGCCATGGCAACCAGGGAAGTGACTCTCGCCTCTCTCTTTGTGGCTTCACAGATGACTCCAGATCATCTTAACTCTGTTGCATGCTGTCATTCAGCCCACACCTATAGAAAAGTCCTTGAACCTCTGAGACATGTTCATACAACATCTCTATGGCTGTTGACTGATGAAGAGTGTGTGCACCATTCAGGGTCAGGCAGGAAAGGAACACTACTGACCTGCAGCTGAAACTCTGTAGATTATAGACAGTGCAGATGCATGAAACTAAAGTAAAATAAAATACACCCTACGTCAGCTGTTGAGGTGTGAAAAATTTTGATTTCCACAGATATAATGTTGAGCTGCAGACAGGACTATCACTCGGCAATGCATTACACCATTTCTTCATCTGTGTAGCACTGCCCCCTTTTGACTTTAAACTCAAACTGCAATGCAGCAAGAAAACTCATATCTGCAAGTACAACCTGATGTAATTGCAGATTCTCAAATAGCCCACAATAGAGTTGGGGCTTTCATAATGGGAAGGTTCAGTAAGGCTCAGTGAATGGTCTTCATTCTGAAAAGCTTTTACTTTTTGTGTTGTATTTGATATTTAAGTCAGCTTTTATTCACCAGAGTGCTGCACAGAGGAGATGGCTATGAAGATGGCTGACAAACGAAAGACCAACACAAAGATTTAATTCTTTATTGTCTCAGAAGGTCTCTGAACTCCACTCCACTCCAACAATAAACTACATTCACCCAAAACATATTCCCTTATTTGATGTTTTGACAGTGGGACAAATGGTCTCCAATAACCACTACATTTATTCCACTACTGTACTGTCCACTTCATTGCAGTTTTTAGGTATTCCCATTTATGATACTGTATTCTTCACAACCACTGGACTAACTTACCTAACTGTAGCTACAGCTACTGTTCCTCACATATATGGCCCATAGAAGCATCTCTTGAAAGGGTGCACCTATAGTGGCATGCTTACTGGACCTTGGTTGTCATGGTTACCATAATTAACACACCAGTGTACCAGACCTCAGTTGCTATGGTTACAAAGAATTAACACACCTTTCTAGTGACACACATTAATATTAATAATAATAAATTTTATTTATAATGTGCTTTTACAAATGCTCAAAGATGCTTACATAAAAATAACAACAACGTTTAAATAGAGAGACAATTTAGAACAACAACACAATTAAAATACGAAAACACTTATAATACCATAACAATGTAGAAGATCAAAAAAGAGATAGAAAAAAGACAGAATGAGATGGGATAGGAAAATTAGACATGTAATTTACAGATTAAAAGCCAATTTAAAAAGGTGGGTTTATAGGACTGATTTGAAGATGTGGGGGTCTGTGCAGTCTCTGATGGGTTTGTGGAGTGAATTCCAGGGGTTGGGGGCGGCCACGGAGAAAGCTCTGTCCCCTTAAGTTCATTTTAGCTAAAATATGTACTTCCTCAACATTTGATGACGTTTGTTGTCAAGGTTACTGTAACAATGTGGTTAACTAACCCTGATTGGGGCTATAGGTCGAAACATGTCGATCTAATAGCTACAAGTGTTGCTGGGGCTTCTTTGTTCTTTCAAGGCTTCAGCATTATTTTTTTCCTTAAAACTATTTACAATCTTTCTCTACAATTTATATGTTGATGTTGAATGGTAACTTTTAACTTATAACTTTTTTGTGACCTTTAATCATTGCAGCATGCACAAAAACATGTCAAAGTCCTCCTGCAGCATAATCCATTCACTGATTATTACCCCCTCTGCTAAGCATGTCCAGATACTCATATTTTCATCAACATATGTCTGACACCACTTCCATCTCAATCTTGTCAGCTGGAGTGCGCGTGGGGCTGTGAATGTGTGAGTACTTCAGTCCTAAAACCATGAAACTCATGAGCATAAAATATAAAAAACTTCCATAAAAGGACAAAAATAAAAAGAGGAAAATGTCTGACGTGGTGAACTTGACTTTGTTGGATGTCAGTGCTGTACAAGACTGTAATGTCACTGCATATCTGCATATCTTTAATGAAATGGCCAGACAGCTGACAGTTCAACAGTCACACAGCCTTCAGGCAAAATCTGTATCACAGATCAGGGGCAACATCTTCCGGTAGATGCAGTCTACAAAGTCTACTAAGTTGAACTAAAATGACTCAGTCTAGTCATGGAAAATTTAAACTGTTGCTGTTGTTTGCTTTCAATACCATTGTCTAATTATCCTGGGATAGGTTGGGCTGCAAACAATCCACCATTGGGATCCTATCTTGCCCAGGAAAAGAAGGATGCATTTAAAGGAGCCTTGAAATTGGACATCCTGATTTGGAACATTGCTAAAGATTGTGGGCCAAATTTTACAACACTATAACATGGCTGAAGTACACTTGCACAAAGACTAAGCCTCAGGGTAAAAAAAAAAGATTACAACTTGGTTTTGGAATATCCATCATTGTCTTGTGTCTTGGGGGCCTGTTGTAATGTGTATTAGCATTTTTTTTTAAAGAAAACCCTTCAAGGTGGTGTTAACTCACATTTAGTGAGTAAAATGTGGCTGTGAGGTCACAACAAACTTGATTTTTTAACTTACATGTCTAAAAACTCATCAGCTCATTCTTGAGTCTAAGGAAACCTTATTGGGTGGCCAACCTGAAACCATAAAGTCTGCACCAATCATTTGTCAGCACCTTTGTGTTTGATGTTTAACAAATACAATGCATGACACAAGTATCTCAAAGCTGTACTTATACTAGAGTACTAATACTTTCCCTTACTCCTACTCTGCACTCAGTAGGTTAACAGTTTTTCATGGGGCCCACAAGTAGGTTCAACAGGCTCTCACAGATGAATGAATGAACTGATCAATTAAATTCACATGCAATGAATGTGAAATTCTGCTGCTCACATCACAATTCATTGTTGGGGTGATTACTGTTAATCTACACTGCCACCCGCTAGACATTGATGAACTATTAGGCCTGTGTCAGAGGCAACAGAGAACTGATGAGCGTGGGATCCAGGCATTTCTGTGAACTAGTCCTCTTTGCTTCACTGTTCCTCCTAAAGAGGGCAATGTAGGACTGTGTTTGGCTCACAGACTGCACTACAGCTTGCCAGAGAGCAGAGCATTGCTAATTCTTGTCAGCCTCTCGCGGTGGATGCCTGCTGGCCAAATGTTTGACTCACTACCTCTGTCTATGTGTGTGTGAATGTCTGATTAAAATGTCTCTTGACCTGGCTGTGACACCCTCAGTTGGTGAACTTATTGTTTGACAATCTGCAAACAACCTGCTGATGCTCTGAGAGAGAAACAGAAAAAGCAACAGGGTTAAGAACTTCCATAAATGAACCTCCTATTCAAAGGCTTATTGTGCCTCCTGGCACAATGATTGTTCTTACACATCATCCTCCTCCACTTTGGAGTTGATTCCCTCATTTTCTCTGCTCTGTTCTTAGATGAGTAGCTGCAGGCAGTGCTGTAGATAACTGGAGCAAGAAATACAGGGAGTATGAAAGAGATAGATGGAGAGGGGGCTGTGCTGCTTAACTTAATTCTTAACTCTGTGATTTATGTAAAGTACGTGCATGCGTAGAAAATAGTGCTAGACACACAGACAGCCTTGCAATGGTGTTAAATGCTAGTTGAGATGAGTTTACCAGCTGCACAGTAGTAAGATCAGTCCTCATCGATCATGATATGATGGATCATTTCACCCAAATAAACATATTAACTGGATAATCCACAGAGCACAGTCCGTTTCATAAAGGCTTGTTCTCTGATAGAAAGAGGCTTCAGATCACGTGTTGAGAGAGAGTTTTGTGGTGAATGCACAGCAGTGTCATACCCTGTTCTGAAGATGATTGTGTTTGCACTTTATATCAGCACCATGGATAATGATTTATCCATGTTTGAAATTATTCTCTGCCCTATAAGTGTGAGAGTTTTTAGAAAACACAAAACCCCCTCCAGCTCTACTGACAATGAACTGACTGACGTGTTTGTCTGATGAACTTCACTTGATTTTGTTTTCCTCCCTGTCAGTAGTCCGTCCATCTTGTCCAATCTGCTGTCCTGAATCTAAATATATCCATGCAGGCATCGGAGCACTCTATAGTTTCTTTATTGTTCTCAAATTATGCAGATTCACAAAACTTTTTCAAAGCAGACATTTCATAAAACAGGAAGAGTTCAGGTGAAACTGAAAACAATAATGCTTCCACAGCTCCACCACCCCAAAACAGTGCAGAGCCCAATAATGTCATTTAGAACTGACTGATTATTTAGTTAGTTGATCAAAAGAAGATTCATCTGCAATTATTTATCACTGCAGTTATTTTCCTCATGTGGCACATGTCTCACAGCAAAAATATACAGAGAGAAGATGTGCCATTTTGACATACCAGCAACATTACAATACATGAAACAGAGGCCTTGTTCTGTAGTTTCAGTGCTGAATATCAATATTCTACAGGCACGATTTTTTATTTTAAATATATTTTACTATTTTAGGAGTTGCATGTGGAGACAATGGGATTTTCTGTCGAATATAAATCAGAAAGTAAGATAAGAATCCTACATTTGAGGTGCCTGAAAACTCCTATGCAGAGACATAGAGTTGGCAGCAGCAGCAAAACAGCATAGTTCACCACAAGTGTGAACTCAAAAATGTGTGCAGATTCTTTTTTTTCCACTGGATTTCTGCCTACCCAGCTTAAAATGTTACGCTATAGTGCCTGCCATATACTGTCTGCATATATAAATACATGTGCTACCAGCCAAAAGTTAGAATTCGTGAGAAGTTTTTGTGGAACTTTAAGCAACAATGTACTGTGAAGACTGAAAATCAAATAATGGCTTCTTTAGGAATGAAGTGATACATTTATTCGCTGCAGGGTTGACCTTTTAACCTTACCTGTTTTAACCTGTGTTACTACACACTCTGATGTTCTTTAGGAAACTTACAAGAATAGTGCTGAAAGACAAACAACAAAAGAAGATGGACTTCATTTTGCAGTGAAATAATGAGCTGACATATTAAAAGAAAAGAAGAAGACTCATGATGGAGGAGCAGCACTGAACGCCAGGACTGTATTCGGCTGCTGCGTCTGATTAAATTGAAGATTTAAGGTTCCATGATTCTTGAATTATGTGAATTGAGTTGGAAAACTTTGGTGTTTGGAAACATTTAACTGGTGGAACATATTGATACTACTTGTTCTTGTTGTAAATAATACACAATTATTCCAGTGATCATGATAAATTGTGCAAATAATCATCTTCAGCAGCAGGACTTTTTGGAGACAAGATACAGTATATTCTGACCTGTAATATTAAAATGACAGAAGGAAAGAAGGAAAGAAATGTTTGTTATTTGGATGAGCCAACACTTGCATGATGCTGTTTTCCAACTCACATGTGAGTTTGGATTGATGCCTGTCAAGTAAATCAACTGTTTTCCGATATTTCTGCTTTCTGATTTGATATAACTGGTGCTGTCTTCAGTGAAGCCTCTGAGCGCAGCGCTGGTGAAGCTTTCCTTTACAACGTGAAGGTCCACTAACAAGAATATCTGAATAGAGTCTAGTCTTTAAGAAGCTGCAGCATTCACACGGCAGCTCCCCCCTGCTCTTAGTGGGCCAGTGTGAAGTGACGCAGAAACAAAACAAACAGAATGTGCTGGTTCCTCAGACGACAGGAGCCGGTGTAAACACGGAACTTGTAAACAAAATGAAAGATGAAACAGCAGCGCCACCCATTTGACTAAAGTTTCATTATCAGCTCTTGATGCAAAGTATCCCAACGTTATGTAGTGGGTTTAAAGGTTGGAATAAAACTAAGAGAAGTGTGTGTTCTTGACAATTCCCCACTCTCTCCCTGAACAGAGATGCTGACAGTCGTATGGCTTGAAATGTAAATAGGTCTGACATTAGTATTCAGCCATCATCCCATACTCCGTTTTTGTGTGTGTGTGTGTGTTTAGGCTCGAAGGGGGGCGAGGTGGGAGTAACAGTAGGGAATTGGAGTATTTGATCAGACTCCCCTCGGTTTCATGTGAATCTGAGTAGCAGGAGTTCATCTGTGGGACAGTCAGTAACGCTGAGCACATCAGCGCATCAGCTTTATTGCAGTGTTTGTCAGATTTGGGGAATTGTGCATACAGCGTGTGTCTGTGTGTGTATTTGTCTGTCACGGTGAGCTCCAGCACCTATCTCTTTCCATGTAGCGCTCCTCCATCCCACACATCCAATGCACAAAATATCAGTGTGACATACAAACAATAAGCTGTAAAACTCCTACACATCCACATATCTTCTGTGAGTGTGTGTGTGTGTGTGTGTATTTCCGGGCTTTTTGTCTGCCACATTCACCGGTAAGTGAACCCTTGTCCCTGAAAATCCAAATGACACAGTAAACTGTTCCTGTCATCCATAAATCCAGGCAATTATCCCCTCTTCTTCTCTCTCTCCCACACACACAAACATGCGCGCACACACACGCAAACACACATGCAAAAGCAGATATGTTGAGTGCACCAACATTTTCAATGTATGTGTGCCAGTGTGTTAATCTGGCACCTTTTATGCCAGTTGGCAGGGAGTGAAGAAGAGGAAGAAAGAGGAGGAGGAGGAGGGGGAGGAGGAGGGGCTCAGGAGTTGTTTCAAACTCAAGGCCAGACATGATCTGCAGAAGCTCTAGAAATCCTTTAAAACTCCTCAAATGAACTTAACTCACATCAACAGAGGAATAAATCACAACATCAACACTGGATTTAAACTTTATTGAGGTTCAACTTTTCCACAGAGTCTGCTGACGTGGTCAAAGAATTAACCATGTATTACAGTGTGTGTCTGGAGGGAAACACACACACACGTAAACCCTACACAATTTGCTTGAGGTGCACACTTCTGGGCTAATGCCGCTGCCTGTGGTTAGAGTGTAGCTCTCTATGAACTGGATCAGTCAGGATCTGAAAGGATGGATTTAATAAATATGGGACGTTTATAAATTTAGAAAAGCCAACTTCCCACTGTGTGAGCGCTCATCTGCTTTCCTGTTCAAAGCTGCACTAATCCTCATTTTTGTATTAACAATGGGTCAAATGTGCAATGTGAAAGTGATGGTTCACAGCGGTGAACTTATGGAGAATTACCACCTGACTCTGCAGTTCTCCTCAGCTCTGCAGAGTACTTTAGCCTCTTTTAGCTAATGGGTCTGGTCAACAACAACAACAACATAAACAACATGAACAACAAAATGATTCGTGATGATTCAAACCCTCATATGGTACAGTGGCAAAACCAACCAGACTATAAGTTTTGGTCCAAAAAATCAGTGCTGATTGGTTCCACTTGTTTTAATTACTCCTGTGTGTTTAAACAGTAAGATATCAGGAAACAATAAAAATACAAATGAAGAAATGGCTTTCTAGTTATCATCAGTGCTTTGTTACAGTAGACTTTTAAGCTTCTGGTCCTGTACACACTTGGATCCTACATATAAAGAACTCTTTAAACTAAGATCTCGTCGTTTTTTATTGGCTTTCCCATGTCCTCCAACTTCATTTAAGTGCATGATTTCATCACCGCAATGCTCCGTTAGAAAGTTTTGTTTAAAAATAGATCTTGACAGACAAGTCACGAATGGAGCATCAGAACACTGGTGAAAGAGGAACAAAAAAGGCAAATGACTGATGAAAGGTGTAAATATCAATTAGCATTTTACAAGGTAAAGAGAAGAGCTAATTTAAATGTATGTAACAGGGATGACTAACTAAATGCAAATTACATGCAGATGGGTATGAGATGCATGTTAATAAGATGTAAAGGAAAACAGGATGATATGAGCTCTCTAAGGGGAACCTCAATGTCTGTGAGTTGTTCCTTATTAACATTAGCTGCATGTTTGGTTATTATTGGGGACACACACGTGATTTGCAATTACCCAGCAACACTGATGTATTCAAGTCACATGGACAGCATTTTGGATTGGGGCAAAGCTGGTGCTGTTACTTGATATCTCTCTCCAGTACGACTAATTCACGGGCCGAACCTTTCCTCATATTATCATACTGTTAGCCATAAACTCTGTTCCATCTTTGTCAAGTCACTATACAGAATTAACTATTTAGTTGTCCTTCAAAATAATTACCCCATACAAAAAACTGTTTACTTTTTTGTGCTCTAATGTTCAGTAATGAGTTTAAATGCATTAGGATTCCCTGTAGGCACCACTTTGCATAATGAGTTTAGCTTTTTTGTCATTTTGTTATGAGTTTGTTAATGTACAATAACATGTTTTTACATTAAAAAATATAATGTAGCAGAAAATAACCCACAAAGAATGTATATATGTTTTCTTCCCCAAATAGGTAATCACATAAAATAATTGTAAAATAGTCACTTTTAAAACATGTTCGGCAGGAGACATAATTTTAACCAAATGAGAGAAGGGGCTCCTCAAGTTAGTATCCATAAATCTTGTTGGGACTACAGAGCATATGTATCCATATTGCCTATCAGGACCAATATCCAATCTTGCGCAGCATCATTTGAATTTAGAGCAGATGTAAATTTGCATACAATGAACTATTTCCATGGGGGTAGTGTGGGGGGACTCTGCATAAGAAACACTGGCGAATCAGGAAGTGACATGTTGGCCTGCACTGTTGACCAATAGAAAACCACTCAGACAGTGCTGACCTTTGAGGGAATAGAAAGTCTAGAATGAATAAGGCTATTGCGGCTCATTTGCACCAACTTGTTTCATTCAGTCTCATCCATATGAGTTTAAATTATTCCACACTAGTTTACACACAATCACTTGACACACACACTCAATGGCTGTGACGAAGAAGACAACAACTCCCATGATTCCCTGCTCTTTCAAAAATCTTTCAAAATAAAATCATTTGTACTATTTAATAAGGGACCCCTAGTGGCCAATATTACACACTGTACATTCAAGACTTAAGTGAGTTATGTAAAAGTTACCTCCAGCTGTCATGAAGGACGGCATCTGCTGTAAAATTGATCATTTTAACTTGAGTCAGACTCTAGTGGTCAGTTGAGGAACTGCAACTGGCTTCATTATTCAGCCCTCAATGGTGCATATCTATCTATGGTCTAATACTGTGTGTAAGGCTACAGCTGCTGCCAACGCCTGAGCATCTATTTCTCTATGAGCGATTATTACTGGATGTATTACAAGTCAGCATCTGTGTCAACCAGGGCAGATGGCGATGGAGACCGCCGGCATTCCAGATTGAGGGTAAACAGAGGCGGTTAGCTCTGTGTATGCGAATGTCTTTGTGTCAGTGTGTGTGTATGCGTGTGTGAGAAAAAAAGAGCAGCAAGCGTGTGCATGCTTAACCCAGCTTGGGTGCCTCTTGATGCTGCATATGTCTCCTCCTCCTCCCATGGCGAGAAGCTCATCATCAGAATAGCACTCTCCTCTTTTCTCTCTCTCTCTCTCTCTCTTCCCTGATGCTCCACACTTGTTGAGTAGCTGTCATCTCTTTCTCCCCTCGCTCCCTCCCTCTCCACTCTCTCTTTCCTCGCGCTGTCATCTTTCCAGTGTGGCTGCAGGGGCGGATCAAAGCCAGTTGGTGGAGGAGGGAGATGGGAGATGGGGAGGGGGGTAGAGAGGGGGAGGAAGAGCAGGATGAAGAGGGAGTATTTCTGTTTTTTCGGGGTGAAAGAGAGGACAGGGTGGCTCTGTGACACACATACAAAACCTCCACTGAAATATGCTGCTATATGGAGTGATGAGAGCTGCTGCTGCTGTTGCTGCTGCTACCCAGCTAATCATATGCAGGCTTAAACAACGATGGAATCACCGTCGCATGTTCACAGTGATGAAATATGAGGCAGAATACCAACGTCACAACATGAAAAATCACCCTGTCAGATCTCATGAGAAAGGTTAAATCTGCATGGCTGCCACTCTGCCAGAGGATATTATCACTACAGATCTGCTTTCTCCCTCTCCCTCTCTCTCTCTCTGACACACACACGCACACATTTAGTGCAGTTTTTTCTTTTTGCCACAAGATGACAGCGTTGGATGATCTGACCACAATTATTCAATTACAGAATGTCACTCAACTGACCCAGTTCATCACCTCTCATGACACTGTGAATAGATAATCATATATTTGGTTCACACATATTTGGTCGTGCACATGATAATATAAAATAAATATATCCTGCATTATTCAGTGGTTTTTGTAAAAGAAAAAATGCATGGAATTGGCTGAAGCAAAAAAAAAAAAAAAAAACTTATACAGCAAAGGCTCCTCCATTCCCCTTTCATGAGGGGCTGATCCCCCACATTGTCAGTTTAGATTTTTCCTGGTTCTGCACATTTTTTCAGGCGAAGTTATTTGATACATTGGTTGTGAGATGTGGCTGATCTCTGTTTTGCAGGTTTGATATGCTGGAAGTATTACATCAGCCCACTTTGTATGTTTTCAGGGTCGGTGGGGTTATCAGCAGCTCAGTCAGGGGAAGAGGAACCAGGTGTGCATCATTAGGTCCTTTTCGTAGCGAGAGAGACTGGGCATGAGTGTGTGAGAAGATAGGATGCCAGATGATGTTTGGTAATATTTTTGTCAATAAACACTTCTTTGAGCATGTACTCCAGGCTGCTGACCTGTCTCCTTTTTAAAATGTTCAGTGCCTGAACATCCTCCTCTGCTCTTTATTTCCAGTTGCAGTACTACAGACACAAACAGATGCACAGAGCTTTGAATCTCCTGTTGATATAATTTTGACACAGGACATATTGTTTCATGCTGTTGGAGGTTAATCATAATTTTTACTTCTATTCTTTTAAGAAATAATCAAGAAGACTTAAATTTGAATATAAATGTAAATGCAATGTGTGAGTCTGTGTTTAACATTTATTGCTACTGTTCATTATAATATTATTTCACATTTTCATTGTACATATATTGTTGAAAAAATGTTCTATGTATATACAAGTTACCTGTTTTGCAGTACCTGTATTTACTTCATCATTCCTTACATTACATTTTTTTTCTTCTCAACATATTTATCAGCCAGATAACTGATTTCTTTCACTGTTGTTTGTCTTACGGGAGGTACTGCAATAACAAAACAAAAAATCCTGTATAAAGCAGGTGAAACAGAGGAGTGAGGATATGATCTGTGTTGTTGTCGTTCCAGATTGCCTGGGATGGGAGAGACGCCATCCTCTTTACCTGTCCCCAGACCAACCAGCCCGAGCACAGATGTTCCACCCACCTGACATTTAACATAAATGTGGTGTATAAGCACCTAAAATCATTTTAACTGAGACCATCAATAAATATTAACTAAAATAATTACAATACTTATGAGTTCTTAAATCTTAAATGTGATTACCCTGTTTTAGGAGTAGCCTGCCACTGCCATAAACTCAAACCATTGTTCCCCACACAGTGATGGAAAAAGACAATTTATTGCCTGGTATCTGCATTAAAACGACAGTTATTTGTTTTGCTGACCCCAGAACGTTCTGACCTCTGGCTTTAAACAGTTTTTTGTTTCTTTCATTTTCACATTCCTTATCCTCTTTCCATTAGATTTCTGAGGTAACTTCTCAATTCCCTACAAAATTTGTTTTTGTTCCAATATACAGTTTTATCAGACATGATTTAATCAGGAAATAAGTCTTTTTAAAAACTCAGTTATGGACAGAAATTTCTTTACAAAGCATTTTTAACACCCTCCCAACCCCAAATTGTCAGTCACACGTGAGTGACTGCGCAGCATACACTGGTATGTATCTGTTGAATCTCAGACTGGTGTTTATCTAAACATCCAGATGAACCCACAGATTTTGGCACCTCCAAGCTGTGACATCAGAGCACAGACACTGAAAACACACACATCTGCTGCCCAAAACACTGTCAGACAACACAGCTGCCCTGCACTGATGAAGCAAGAGTGATGTGCTGCCCTGAAATAAGTTTCAAAAACACAACCAAAGCACTTCACACACTGGCAGGCAATTGAAAGGAATTTTGGTTGTCAGAGACTGAACTATCCAGCGTTATATAAAGTGGTTAAACACTCCATCTCAATCAATGTGTCTTCCTTATAGAATATTATCCATCAATAAAATACGGTTATAGTTTTCAATATTTTGCTGAAGTGACAATATTTTGAGTGGAGAACTTTTATATCAATATATTTTCAAACAAAGGACTGTGCACTTTTCCCACGTCTGGCTGTTAAATTGGTACATATACCTGAACAATGGCAGAGAATTTAAACCACTCTTAAATCAAATAATTCTATTCACTTGTTCACTTAAATCCTGTGAAGGATCCCAGACCACACAGAGACTATAGGGGAGTCCACTTTAGCTAACTTTATCGACCCAAATTTACCCAGAGACCTGTGAGGTCTTTGATGCATGTCCTCAGTCCCTGGGAGACATGACACACTTGTCCTGGTCATGTCCTAGATTATATTTTAGAAATCATTTCTTGATAGTGTCTAAGGTTTTCAACTGCTTCAGCCAGTTCTAGTGTATCCAATGTTCCTGACCTGAAAAAAGATAATATAGGAGAATGCCATCACAGTGGAGGTCACAGCTTCTCGACTAGAGAGGTCTGATTACCAGACTCTTCTTGAACGCATAGACCTGAAATGACTGAAGTCTGAACATGTCTAAAGAAAAGAATGCTGCATTTAAGTTCCTGCTCGGACAGAGGGAAAAGAAACAGGATTCATCTCATGGGTGAAAAGAAAAATGAGACAGAGAGAGATGATCCAACTTACCACCTTTAAGATGGAGGCAGGGGAGCAGATTAGGGAAACTGAGTGAAGCAGGTGGGAGAAATACTTGAAAGTCAGAGCTCACACTCATCTGCAGAGCAGGAAACCAGCATTTGGGAGGCTGGAGGAGGAGAGAGGTCCATAGCTCCGTTGCTGACTACAGCTGCTGAGCATTAGCCCACAGCTCTCTCCAGGCTTTCTGCAACAACCTGTCTCCCTGCTGGCGGTGTGGTATAGAGCTGTCACACTCTCTGACAGCCTCACTCTGCTGAGAGCACACACACACACACACACGCTGCTGCTGCAGGCTGAAAAAAAAAAAAAAAAAAACGTTAAAATTGCAATGTCGTAGCAAAAATGTTGGTGGCTTTCTTTTTATCAGTTTTGTTGCCTATTATCTCATATTCAGCCTGCATGGTTGTACAGTGTCCCCCAGTGGGAGATACATTATTTAAATGTGATGACTTGATTACCTGGAAAACTGATTGCTATTGTGCATCCAGTGGATGCTGTATGCTGTGAGTTGTCTTTGATTGTGTGTGGCGGACCAGGACGACTGTCACGCTGTGTAACTAATTATAAATGACCTCCTCTGCAGAATACATCTTTTCAGGGTGTGTGTGCATGTGTATGTATGCATTATGGTGGCTGGTTACCGCAGGAGCACTATAGGTAGGTCAAGGTTAAAAATGAAGAGCGGGACATTAATGTCTCAGAACTCTGTCTCCATTCATCTCTCTCTCTATATAAAGTCCATTAACATCTCGAATGATAACCATGATGATAAGTTCACGCTATAACCATAACGGCACCCTGCTCCATAGTAAGGGCTGCAGGGTCCAACTTCTTACCCGCTGCAATATATCAGCTTTTAAATTCTTATTCCTCAACTTAATGTTACACCAGGAGTACTCAGCAGCTCTTCATGAGCTCAGACAGAGTGGGACTGCAAGGGCACGCAGCGTAATAAATGTGAAGTGTAAAGGCTATAGCGATATTGACAAAGTCAAATATAATGATGTATTTGACCAAATAACTCAATAACACTAGTCTGACGTTATTGTGAAGATGACTTCCTGAAGTTTTAACCTCCAACATTTAAAAAACAAACAAAAAAAACTCAACACTTCTGCTTTTACTGCAGTTTAGAGGAAAATATTCTTTTTGTTACTCCACCGCATTTGACAGACTCAGTTATTGTATGGAATACGATTTTCCATGCACCTTTTTCTCACCCATACAATTTTGGTGTAACTTGGAGTCCTTTGGATGATATTTAGATCCATTTGAGATCCACGTATATCCAGATAATGGGAGTGATGGGGCATCGACAATACAGGCTCTAAATAAGGCATTATCTGCCGTGAAACTCGTTCATTTCACCAATATTTCCAAGTGATTTCCAAGTTCCTCCTCCTGCCTCCTAGGAGTCAGAGGGAGGAACTTGATGACTTGTGAAATGATAAAATAATATTCACCTGACAATAAAAAGTCACAGAATCAAACCTCAACCTAATTTTGTTTTTGCCATCCCTGGCTGTGATAGTGTGACACAGTTGTCCAGTACGGCAGATAAATCTCTGAATCTGAATGTCTTCACCCTTTCAGGTATGCTGACTGGGTGCAGGCCACTGACCCGTGACGACCCCTTTAGCCTCCGTAGCCTCGGTGCAACCAAGCAGAAGGCTCAAACAAATAGGCCCAGGGAGAATTTAAATATCTGGAATCAAATTATGTAAAGTAAGTAGGACCCTTAACCCAAACCCACCTTCTTATCAGCACCTTATAATGATGGTACAGTGTATTGTGGCTGCAGCATTCACACTGCCAAAGTAATATCTGTCACGTCTTTGGCACACAAAGCTTATAAACTTATCCTGAGCCTCAGATATCCCACCACTTCCTTTTCTCTTCAAGTTTAATTTGCTTGACTGAAAATGTTCCACTACCAATGCATCAGACAAAATTGCTCTGGGACCAAACTATGTTGTTCAGATGATTTTATAATAGTTGTCAAAGCAGGAACACTGGGATCAATCGAACCTAGTCATTTAAGTCTTTGTAGCTACAGCAACAATATTCTAGGTGTGAAAGAGCTTCTAGTCTCATTCAGCTCATGATTCATCAATTTAAATGACATTTTTTTTTACAATTACAATTTATGAAACTAAATCAGTGGGGAGTAAAAAAAATAAATCACTATTTGAACAGTTTCCTGTAATGTTCTCTTTTCATTGTCCTGTGTAACTTTGTCTGATTGTGTTTGAACAAGAAGCACGCATGTGTGTTTGTGTGTATGTGCGTGTGCGTGTGCATGTGCGAAGCGGTCATCAGAGGTCGAGTGATGTCAGCGCCAGTGCTCTCCCTCCTTGTTGACCCTGTCATGGTGACTGCCATCCAAGTGCCTCCATCCCAGCGATGCTGCTCCCACACAGACGCAGATGCACGAGGATCTGACATTCTTCAAGTGCAAGGGCAACAGCACTGTCAGCGTCAAGGGCGAGGCCAACAGGATGGGTAACTTCAAGTGTCTTTCCTGAGTCACCACTTCACCCCCCCTCCCCACCGTACCCGATCCACTCCCACATGCACCACCTCCTCGGCAGTGGCTCTCAGCACGTTGGAGATTATCTACGTCTTACTGGATTTAACTGTTGATCTTAACAGTAATTAATCCCCGCTGCCTTTTCATGGTCAACGACGCAGCAAAGGATATTAGACGCGTTTTTCCACTTGCACTATGTACAAATGAACAGGTCTGATTAATGCTGTACTTTTCCAATCAATTCCCATCAAGTAGCAGAGTGAAATTCCTCTGTGTTCCTGTGCTACGTACCTTTTTATAGAGCTGGCTTGCTCAATACCAGCACGCAGCTCATGTCAGTGTAAGGCAGTAATTATCACTTGCACTTTCCCCAAAAAATGTCTGCTGTGTCTCAGATCTGAATAGAGCTAGGCAGCTCGTAGCTAAATTACGTAGTAGCAAGGTGTTGTGGTCACTACAAAACAAAAAGGTAACTTTTCAATGCATTTTAATGTAAGAAAATTACAGTGAGAAACTCCTGCACACTGTATTATGCCACAGATCAGCCAGTCAGGTTATCAGTGGGCTAAATTACACTGTTGTAATTGCTGATGTGACCTGTGCTAATGCTGAGAAAGCTGAAAGGCAGCGTTTATTGAATGTGGTCACTACAATCTAAAATGTTGCATATGATCACTGAAGAAAAAAAGAAAAAGACTTTGCACCCCCAAATACTACAAAAAGATTTCCTCAAATGTGGTGGCCGGAGCAAAGAATAAATATACTGACATAATTACTTTTATATAGTTACATCTTTTACCTCTAGGATCAAATCCACCCCTACATGCACCTGCATGAACAATGGCTTTTTGAACGACAGATCTGATTTCACTGCGAACAGAGAACAGGAACAAAGGAAAAATTCATCTGGTATTTCACAGCGATGAGGCTGCACACTATCTTGGTTTCAAGCCTCCGTTCTTTGAGAGGTTCATAAGTGTTGTCGGAAGCATCAAGCATCAATGAGCACCAATAGACACATCAATCAGAGGGGATGCCATCTCCGTTATCCCACTTAGTCACCAACTGCTTATTCTCGACCTGTGCGTCCAGCTTTTGAACAGAACAACACCTCCATGCTGGTGTATGTGTATGAAAGCAGGTGAGAGTATGTGGATAATACAGTTCAATAAAGGACTGCGCCATCCTTTATTTGCAAAGTTCTTATTTTTATCTTGCATCTATTAGCCTAAAGGCAGACAGGCCTTTTCCACAAACTTCATTGCACTGCAGAGCGAGTGTGTGTGTGTGTGTGTGTGTGTGTGTGTGTTGGACGTGTTCGTGTTTTGAGAGTGATATATTGAACCAATCACCGGGTGACGTCTCATACATCACTTTTATTGCAGTGGTTCGGCCCTAACCCTCTTCCTTTCGCGTGTTGCTCAATCTTTCTTTCTCTCCATTTTAGGCACAAGCGGCGGAGGAGAAGATAAATAATAAAGTTTTCATGAGACTTTCACATTCTCCGAGACAAAGAGGGCTTGCCAGTGAGCGGAGAGATAGTGTTTATCCCCTTTGACAAGATTTACTGTGTCAAAACGTACAACTGCAGCTGACATTAGCCTCCTGACCTCTTGTATCTATCTACAGGTGGTGGCATTACGTTTTTCAGGCAGTGTTTTGAGCAAGTGCCATGCAGATCATGCCATTCATACTCCAGATGAAAGCAATAAATAATAATGCCTGGGATCAGCTGCCATGCGTCTCTCTGTGGAATACAGAACAGGCCTTTTACCTGTGTGCCATATTGTTGGGAATAAACATTTAAATTTACAACAATAAATGCATCCTTCACTTTCTGCGCTCCACTCGTTCTCTTTCAAAATCATAAGCAGGCATTATAAAGTCCTAATGTGCCTCGTTCTTAGATATAATGAATTTTGATGGTCTGCTTTTGTCTGGCCAGCCCACATTATTTGGCACACTCTGCATAGTCTTTATCATGCTAAATAAACAGGCACAAGACCTCTTTGTTACTGCTAATGCCATTGACTAAAAGCACCATTTCACCGCTAATTGTCCTCTCTAATCTTCTCACACATAATTGTTTTTATCCCAACAAAATCTGTCTTGGCTCGCAGTTCAGCAGCCATTTGGCCACACAGTTCAATATTGATATGAATTCCTCAGAATCTCCATTTGCTCCGCTAAGGAAGACCATATGACAAAGGCTGGCTTGGGATCTAGATCATTCAATAGTAATTTCTCATTGAGGATTCATTTTCTGGTACATGATCCTACTGAGCTCCAATTAACACAAGGGTTCAATGTCCTTTTGGATCATCACGAATAGCAGGCTATAATAAATCCTTCTCACTAAGTCCAGCAGCAATTTTTTCAACATAGTTCACGGTTTTTGTTCTGACGGATTGTCGGTTGCTATGGGAGTGATTTCTGAACACCAACATAGGAGATTTGACTTGCTCAATAATCAGTAACCTACTTTTTTCAGTGTGTGCTCCAGAGTATTGCTCAGTCAGTTTGGAAACAGAGGCTACAGTGAAACCATTTTATTGTCTCATTCAAATATTACCCATAGATCCAGTGGACCTCTGCATTTGTAATCACAACATCACTTGTAAATGTATTTTATTTAACTCTTCACTTTATCAGGATGTGGAAAGGTCTTATACATAGTTACGCTATAGTTACCAGATTAGATGTTTAAATTTTATTTTACAAATATCTGTTGACTTTTGGGGCGCACTTTAAGAAACTATGAAATAGTGAGGGTTTTTTCCCCCTGTTTACTCTTTGAACTCTTTAAAAATTTCTTTAGAATTTTTTCAGTAACATACAAACAACAGCAGGAATGCACCAGCAAAGGCAATAAAGAAGAAGAAGTGGACTGCTGGCACGTCAACAAGAACTTAAAAAAGTGGTTTCAGTTACTGAAAGGCTTTACAGTTGTTTTATGAGGAAACAAAGGCATTCAACACATTTTAAAACAGCGTGTGTTGACATTACTTGCTGGCAAAGAAAACTCCAGAAAGCACATTTAAACCTGCCTTGAGATGTATAACATCTATTTAATTACATTAGTGTTGTCGTTATTGTCTTGCTTTCATTTTCCCACAGCAAAGCTCTTGAGCGCTGCATCTGATTCTGACATGTTCAGCAGTAAATCTACCTCTCTGGCCTCCACTGCTGCCACTAAATAAAATATCACCACACATTTTATAGACTGTCTTTCATGTGGCTACGGTCAGTGCAGAACCTCCATCACATTAGCAGTGGATATCAGATGAAATTTAAAGGTCTCATATTGTATAAAGTGAGATGTCCATGTCTTCTCTGACTATAAAGGAGGTCTGGGTTCCATATTAATACTGTGAAAGTATCAAAGCCCCAGTCCACAGAGAAAAGGCACACAGCCTGTTCTCAGAATTTAAACAAGCCATGTTTTTTGTAACCCTGTGATGTCACAACAAAGCAGTTTCCATCCTCAACAATGTCCCAAGCCCCACCCACCTGGACCCACCGTCCAACTTTGCAGGATTTGATTCCTCTGAATGTTTACCTGAAATATTCTATAATATTTTTTAGTCCCTCAAAAAGCGGTCAGTTAATCAGAGAAGAGGCTCACAAGCTTATTTATTATTTATTATTATTATTGGCTCACTCACTTGTTGTTACTAGACGTCCAGAGAAAATCCTGAGAGAGGAGATGTAAAACTACTCTCAGCTGTGTTTTTTGATTTTTAAAACCACAATTTATCTTCTTATGGATTAAAGCTTCAAAAAAAAAAAAAAAACACAGAAAAAGTGT
>OMNW01001778.1:3629-17753 GCA_900303245.1 Selene dorsalis | reverse complement strand
AAATTTTGATAAGCCTGCCTAGACTGACTGGAGTCTTTTGATGAAAATCCTTGTTGGTCTTACCTTCTCAAAAACCTGTATGTATCAAATCAGCAATGAGAAACAAGAATTTGCCATACACGTGAAAAGTTGCTCAGCAGCACTTTTGGGTTTACATGTATCTTGTGAAACCATCGGCCAGCCACACAAACTCAAACACACCTACCTGGCATGCCTAGTCTTCTCTTCACAGTTGGTTTCACTTCACTTTAGTGCTATGCCAGCATGAAGACACACACACACACACACTTGAATGAGCCAAACTGGCAAGCCTTGTTGGAGATAGACAGCACTTTGGTTGTTAAACAGGCAGTGCGAACACTCATGCATGACTGTGCTCTCATTGCAGCAAATCCAAAGCATCATTTCTTACTAGCATTACATTATGTGATTTAGTCAAACTACTTGCAACACAGGAGGCTGTGTGTGCGACTGTGTATGTGCATGTGTGTGTGAGAGAGAGAGTAAATCTGCCACCCCTACATGGACCTTGGCCGTGTACAGTTCTTGGATGGTCTTACATTTTTGAGAAATTTTATTTTTCATTCCATCTGTCCTCAATCCTAAAATTGTCAATCATGTCCCCTGTCCATCATAAAGATGGACAAGGGACATTGCAAGAGCAAAGGTTGGAATTCAAATTGTTTTAGCGCCAGTATGCTAATTCATTTTAAATTATATTCAAATGACTTTCATAGTTCAGCACTTGGGCTGACAAAGTTTTGCCAGGGGCTCTGAAAAAAGAAACCGGTATCTGGACTTTCCCTTTGAGAGAAGAGAGAAGGGAGGGGGGAGAAATGGGCTGAGAGAGCAGAGGGAAGGAGGGTCAAGAGGGTGGGGAAATAAGAGGAAGAACAATAGAAGCGAGGAAAATAAAATAAAGACGAGGAACAGAAGACAGTGGAGACATGAGATGTTGTTTAGCCCACAAAGCTTCTGAGATGTCCCATAGGTTTAGTTCTGTTTTATTTTGATTTGATCCATGACAGCAGGATGGATCAGTGGCAAAACAGCCATGGCACTGTTGGGTGCCTATTGTGGAAGTAAGTGCTCACCTGCGCATAACTGAAAAATCAATGGCCACTCATGCACTGCATTGCACTCGCTTGTGTGAAAGGCCCTGAGTTCAGAGGGATATCAAAACTCTGTTGTGTTGTTTAGAGAGGTTTTCAGACAAGACGTGCCTTCCTTTCAGAGGAAAACTTGGAACGCGCTCACACCAACTTAAGATACCGACAAGACAGCCTGTTCATCAAAAAGAGAAAAGAAAAAAAAATTGCCTACTGAATTTAATGACTGTTGCTATAGCGGACAAAATAATTGCCCCTATCTTTTCAGAGCTGTGAAATTCTTATCCATTACATTTTATATCTCTGCGTTGTGTTTTTGGCATCTGATTCATCTTCAAATTCATGGATCTGTTGATCAAATTTTACTTCCTGGGACCCCATTAGCCAAATTTGCACCGTGCAAGCTGTGATTTGCTGCATGAAATCACCCCTTTATGTATTTGACAGGTTTCACTAATCAAAGCAAACACCATACTCACAGTCTGTCTGGGAGTGACTGCAGTTTGTTTTTGTGAAATGTGACGAGGATACCTTGTAAAGCTACCACTGCTGCTGATGTTTCTATATACCACCACAAGGGTTACCTATAGTATAACCAATTAATTCAGAGGGATACCATCAAATTGATAAGATTTATGCCAAGTTATATCCAATTATGTACACTGTTAAATGGATAGCCGGTGAAAAAACCAAGGATATCACCTGTCAAACAAAAGTGAAAAATTGCGCTTCCCCATGCTTTCAGTTAAATCCCAAATGTTTGATTATCATTGCTGTCGGGAAAAAAACATCACAGCTGGTTTGTTTTTCTTTAAACCAGCCACAATCGTGCTGGGCAGCGCTTATCCCTGGAGGCAGCGACAGACCCCTGCACCACAGCGTGGCAGGGGAACTTGTTTTGGTGGAACAGTCACATGTGGGGAGGTGAACACTGTCATTAATTGAATTAATTGAGATAGCTCAGCTGGGAGAGCATTAGACTGAAGATCTGCTTGGCAGCTTGTGACCAACCCAGCAAGAGTGTCTTTGCAGACATGGCAAATGTCACAGCTGTGTCTCATGCATTGTATAGGGACAGATAGTGTCTCCCATAGCCATGGCTACAAATGCTCTAACAAGTGCCTCCATGACGACCACCACAGCTCATGGCCTCCCTAACTCTTCTTTCCATGCTGAAATAGCTCAGTTGGGAGAGCGTTGGACTGAAGATCTCAAGGTCCCTGATTCAATCTGAGGTTTCAGCAGCTGATTGGTTGGTAGCCCTAGCCCTGATGCTGAGAGCTGCTGATTTATGTTAGTAACAGGAGCGCTAATACACATGGTGGACCTGAGTTGCAAATCATTGTAAAATGTCCTCATATCAAACATATAAAAAGAGAGAAACCAGTCTTTATGATCAAAAGTGTTTACAGAACCTGACAGATACCTGACCGCGTGGTCACTCATTACAGCACATCACTCCTACATGTCATTCAGGCAGAGCAAAGCACTTGGTTAAAATCCACACAGAGTCAAAACAAGTTCTACAATTTTGCACAACCTGGCCTCCAGAGTTGCATTCAGGTAAGCTGAAATAGCTCAACTGGAAGACCGTTAGGCTGAAGATCTAAGTCCGGTCTTTGGTTTGATCCTGGATTTTGGCAAAGAGACGTGCAGAGTTTTCTTAACACATTTCCGGAAAGTTTGGATCTGTAGACTTGTCTCTCTTTGGAACCCTTACCCGTTCAGACTGTTGAAGTCAATTGAAATGCGATGTTAAGCCCCACACCACCTCTTCTGTAGACCACATATCAAAAAGTCATGCTCAGGGCACTGAACCTCCCACACTATAAAGGCATTCTCACTGCAGTGTCAGTCAGAATTGTTGTGCTTTTTATGACTTTGGTACATAAAAATGCCCCTCATGCTTAGAGATTGCTCATTCAGCGGAGGACATGGATCATTCCTGCAGTGCAGCTTGTGACCTAGCAGGTGACACATCACGAAGTTCAAAGCTATGCGGTGTACATTGTATAGCAGGAGAAAGTCTGTCCCATAGCAATGGCCACAAACACTGTAACAAGGACTTCCAAGATGACCACTACAGATTTTAAGAGGGTCCAAAAGATGATTAAGAAATTGAAGATCCTAAGCAGCTTGTTTCAACCAGATGAAGGCATCTAATAACAGACATCTAAACAGAGTAAAAGTTGGACTGCCCCTAACAGTCAGTTAAAGAGGATGATCAGGTTTAAATTCATCACTCGTCTTCTTCGGCTGTACTCCCTCCCCAGGAATGTGTTCCTCCACCTGGGCCTCTGTGTCATGGGGATGAGAATGCTACTGACAGGGGAGATGGGTGTCTCTTTTTGTCCCTCTCTGTCTTTTTTCATAGTGTGCAGCAGTACGAGACATTATAGATTCATATCCAGATACTGCAGACATTAATGCAGAATTGGCAGTGGTGGGGGTAGTTCCCTCAAAAGTATTCATCACAACTGGGCTTGGTGCATCAGAAATAGACAGTTTGCACCTCCTAATCTCGTATCCAACCGCTGTGGGTGAATACTTCTCATTACTTCAAAGAGTTTAGAGGTGAAGAGTTTCTGATCTCTCAGCCTCGATGAATGCCCGTTCTATGCCGAAGCAGCTCATTTGGAAGAGCGTTAGACTGATCATCTAAAGGTCACTGGCTCCATCCTGAGTTTCAGCAGGTTATGTGTTCACCAAGCGTTATGTTGATGGTTAGAGCAGGTTATTTAGTTAGTCACACAAGTCACATGTCAATGAATTAGTGATCGCACACACATCACATTTGTATGCAATAACTAAAGTATTGATGACAATATTTGCTGATCATCATTATCATTCTTTTTAAGTCTTAAAGTTTCAACAAATTGGCTAAAAAGGAAAGAAAAAAGACTCTAAAACCTCCTCTAGCTCAAAAAGCTATTACTACTACTACTACAATGAGTGCTGCTATTAGAGTAGTGTCGGGAGAGGTTCACAGTCTATTTTTACACAAACTCTGTGAAGCAAAGAATGGCTGAACGTATTCAGGCTTGGATAAACTCTCTGTCTGAAACAAACAATGGACAACAGCATTGTATAAAATTTATGAAAAGTCTAAAATGCACATCCCAGTAAGAGACATCCAGTCACTGAGCTTGAAAGTCTGTTGGCTGATGGAATTGAGAGGTTTAGCTCCATGGACCACTCACCGTCCGATTCTGATGTGCTTGGATGGATCAATGGAGCAACTTTAGTGTTTGTAATTTAACAAAGTTTCCGCTCTGATCTATACCTGTGTTTTTGTCTTCTCCATAACAATGGTAGGTAGAACCCGTGGGCACATGGTTGTTGGTCATAGTTTGTGCCGACAATAAAACATTATTTCCAAGAAATTAATCCAAAATCCAAATTTCTATATAGAAAACTAGCTACAGGATCCACTACCTACCACAAGCTGTTGCACTGCTATTAATGGTAATGTTATTCTGACTCCTTCTATAACTAGTAGCACTTTTTAAATTGGTACAATAGAGTGCAGGAATGGATGTAATGAGTTTGGCTTCCTCTATCATCATCGGGTCTCTTTAACACCTTTAGAAACTGCTCTCTCTTAGAGAAAAGTTAATTGGTGATGACATTAAAGTTATGTGACTGTGGTGTTGATTTGTGAAGATTATCCTGCTGAACTAAATGTGGAAGTATCAAAAACATTTGTTGGTCACAGAGCTTATTTTCTACAGTTATCTAAAAGACAATGGGAAAATCCCACTGACAAATGTGAATGGGATGATGCCAACTTCCTCTGGCATTACTCGTTGAACTTATCACATCATTCTATTTCACATCACTAATACACTAGTGTTTTTAGCCCTTCTCAACTGTATACAATGAAATAAGAAATGTTAACACACAAGAGTTTTGAGATCAGGCTCAAAACTAAATCCACCAGAATTTATATGCTGCAGCAAATTTGGCTCTTGCATTCTGTTCATGGGCTGAGCTGTGCTTGTTAGCCCAAAGACAGTGGATACCTGCCAGGCAGAGCTGGAATATAGGACAAGTCCCCGGCCCAAATGCTGCCAGGAGGTATGTGTGAAGATGAATTAAATCTGCTGAGTTCACACTAGGCTCTCTTGGAAGGAGATTCGTGGGAAAGTGTTGCACCAAAATCTTTGAGTCATGGAGTTGTACAGAAGTCTAGATATCACCTAATGAGCAAACCCTTCCCACATTTGCATTTGTGGCATTTAGCCCACGTTCTTATCCAGAACAGCTGAGTGATCCCGATCAAAAATGTATTTCTGATGCTGCTGAGACATCATGGCATCATAACATTAAGACTGAATCACACACAGTTAGCAGTTGAGATATATTAAAAAAGTCCACAATTATATTCAAAGTGTACCATTTAAAAACCAGCCTGCCTCCATGTGATTTGTATTCACATTAGTCGTGCCCCCAAAGAAGGGGTTGATATTTTTTCCATTGAAAATTACAGGTATCATTCTCTAATTTGTGGTTAGTCATTAACTGACCATTCACTAAACCCTGCCGTACTTTACTGCTGCTACTTGTCATTTTACAGTAACAACCGTAGTTATGAAACAACGAGTTCTTGATTTGAGAAGAGGTAGAAAAGCAGCTTAGCAATTCAGCTATAGCTTAACAATAACTCCAGCTGAGTATTTATGAAAACCAAAGCTGAGATAATTAAAAGAGACATTTGATTACCTCACATGTAGCTGACGCTGGGTGCTGGGTAATGTCTGCATAATGATGATACAAAGCATAGTTAGCATTCCGATGCAAAGAGATTACCACGATTCTTGTATTGTCATAAATTTGTTTTGTATGAGCTTGAAAACCGAGTTGTGCTGCCACTTCCTGACTGTACTATGTGTATACAATGTGCTACATGTGTGTGTGTTTTCTTGTTCTGACAAGTTTTCAATGCACAACGCCACAACCCCACTGTGCAGCAAACAAAACCTACATGACCGCTGTGCCCAAAAACATGTTGGTCGGATGTGAAGCAGCAGTGGACGAGACAAAGACACAGTAGCAGCTCTCCATCCGTGCTGTCCTAGTGGAGCTGGTTTTTAAGATCCTCAAGCAATTAGTACAGAGGACAGAGCCAGCTGAGCCACTGATTACTGTTATTTATAAACCTGACAGCACCCTGAAGTGAAGACAAAATCTACACTCTCCATCTTTTCATCCCTTCCTCTCTTCATTCTTGACTCCCTCCCCACATCTGCTCACCTTTCCTCCCCTCTCCTCACTCTCCTCCATTCTTCTCCACACTCTCAGTAGATTTCAATGTCTATCATGTCTGCTTTCCCCCTCTCTCTCTTCCCGCTCTCCCTTCCTGTTGGATCACTCACACAACTTGCTTTTTTTGAAAGAAAAGAAAGGAGAAGGGTGAGAGGTAAGCTGAGCAGGAGAATTCCCTCATACACAAAGAAAAATGTATTTCTGTATGACAAACCAATACTCCCACAGGTCTGGCCTTGGGCCTCGCAGCAGTCTGGGAATGGCATGAGACAAAGCTGCAAACAACAACTGCTCCTTAGACAGGCCAGGACATTCTTAGGAGATTGTCTTGCATGCAGGTATGCCTGGATGAGTGTCACAGAGTGAGAATGGAGGCATGTAATCTATTCCCAGGCCCCAGAGCCAGCAGGCCAGCAACAACGGGGCCATTATGGTCAGGCCCTGGCTCTCACTCTGTGCAGCCCAGAGGGTCTAGGTTTGGAGGCTGAGAAGGTGTACTGCAGATGTGTTGGGAAGTACAGGTGGAGATGTTGATGTGAATGTGTAGGTCAGCAGGAGTGTGCAAGGCTGAGAAGATGAAAGAGGCAGAGAGCAGGTGCAGAATTTCAAAACAGCATGAAAGTAGCAGTGCACAGTTTTCTGTGGTGAAATGATGGGAAAAAAAGAAACAAATTAAGAAATCAACCAAAAAATGAAAGACTGGGGTCACTTAAATGTGGCTAAAGAATAAGACTGAATTTAATGTGCGTCTTTCTTGAAAAAAAAAAACATCAACAACAAATGCTTTCATTACTCTCTTTCTTTCCAGTCTGTGGATGGCTCAGTGCTATTCTGTTCATCTCAGTTTCAGAATTTTTAAAAGATGGGTCAAGGCTGGGTAAGGTAAGCTGGGCACATGTTTCAACAAACATTACTCAAATAGGATGGAAGTGCCTTTGTTGAAGATTACATTCTGTTTATAGCAATAGGTCAATGTTCTTGAACTCAACGGATATTTCTATTTTATCAACCATCATGTAAATGATCCAGTCATTTTCTAAAACTTTCAGACTTTCAGAAGTAAGAGTTTTAAAAGTTTAATTAGATGACTCCTACTAGATGAGTTTGCTTGCTGTCGATTATTTATATGTGGACTTCGATTCTTCATATTCTTTGTTTCAGAATGACTCACTGAGAGGATTAGCTGGAACATCTAAAGTTTGAAGCCCTGGAGATTTTCGGATTTGGAGCCATTATGATGATAAATAAATGTGTTGGATTGTCAATCAGCCCTGTGATATGACTGGCAGCTTGTCAAATGCCTGATTACAAATGATCCAGCCCACATGACTATGAAAGAGCAGGCAGGTGAATACAATAATAAAAATGGAAAGTCGTTGCATGGTTGAGCAGACTTTTTGTACTTTGTACGTTCGCAATCACATCTCCAACAAATCTTATTTAAAGAAAGTGGTGGGTTGTCACCATCTTTCAAAATAACCCACACATATATCCTCTCTCTTCTAGTTGTGAAAAAGATGGGGAATAAAAGTTCACCAGCACATTTTTTCCCCCCACAGCTCAGGTGGAAATGAATGTAAAGCTTCAGCATGCTGTAGCCGGCGTCCTTAGAAATAAAAAGACTGACTTTTTTATCCACTTGATTTGAGAAACTCAAACAGCCGAAGCCTGCTACAAGTGCTACAAAAGCTCTACGAGTGAATGAACATTGATCCTGAACTCACTCTAGAGTTTCTTCTAGACTGGTGAGTGAACAACTGTGGATGCTAACAATAGCAAAAACTTACCAAATCTAGCACCTTTAAAATAATATCAGTTGACTGTTGGTGTGAGAAATGACCTATAATGTGACCAAGTCAAACACTTATCTTTGCTTATCCATCCATTCACTAAAGCTTTTTAATGAAGAGGATTTAATGAGAGCTGGATCGTGTATCATAATAATAACTGACAGAGAATAACTGTAACAGGAAAGTTTTAATTAATAACAGTTGTTCAAAGTATTAGAACAAAGAACAATTGGTGTTGCTTTTCTGGTGAGTGTCCACACCACGTTTCATACCTCACAAAACAACAATGTTGCTACCTGAAACATTTCTGCATGTCATCTCATTTTGACTTTGTGGAAGCCACCGGAGGAATATGAAACATCCCTGAGAATTAGAAGAGAGAACAGGAAGACGAGGAAACACAGGAACTGGAATTAGACGTAACCGGGAGAAACACTAATTGGTGACAAGGTGCAACATCAATTACTAAACATCAGTGTCTGTATGTGTGTGTGTGTGTATGTGTGTTAGAGAGGCTTTATTCTTAAAATAGCATGAGACATCAGAACAAATCAGACCAGGGAAGCTGCTCATTAACTGCTATGTGTTCGAACTATTTTGAGCTCTCTCCATCTGCAGGGATGTGCACACACTCCCACACGCACAACACATTTAAGACAGAAATGCCCTCTTAAAACTAAAACTGAAAAGATTCAGTCCAAAATTCTGCATATCAAATCTGACAGTGAGCTGTGATGTTGAACTGCATATCTGGTTTCAGTTCTTCTGGTGGGTGTAATACTTAACAAATGTAATGATTTTCTTCAGGTAAGAAGGTATTTACCATGTCATAATCACATGTTTTGTATGGAGCTCTGGGGTCAGTCCAACAGTTGGTTCACCACTTTGGTTTTAACAAAAAATATCTCAACTGTTTCCTCGTGGGCTGTCGTGAAGCTTTGTACAGCCTTCTGCTTTCCCCAGTGGAAAGATCTACAACTTATAAGTGTGTTTGGACACATTGTTTGGGTTTTTGCTTATTATCTGTTCTCTATTCCGGGGCTGCATCCTCCAGAGGCTGCATTTGAAGAACAAAACATACACGATCACTCATGTTCACTGGGTATGTGACTGAGAGGGTGTAAACAGGAAGAGATTTTCACTACAGAACAGGTGCTAGAAAAAACAACAAGGTGAGTGACACTTGTTATTTGTTATTCATGTTACGTTCACCACTGTTTGACGCTGCTGATGAGAGCTAATCTGGGAGAGACTGTATCGTTTCCAAAGGTCTCCGTTCTTGCCCGTACAGACTACAACGCAAACCTGGACTTTTCAAACAACAATGCGCTCATGAGTTTTTGAAAGTGTCAGTTTTAGGCCTTTGGAAACTCCAGGGTAGCCTGTATGTCATGAGTGTAATCTTAGTTTAAGTGATGTGTTTTAAAACTATAACATAATACTGTGTGCCTTTTTCAGTTTGTTAAAGTTGGTTATTAGTTCCTGAGTTTTGGGTTTGTTCGTGGATGTTGGATACCCTGCCACACCTGGCTGGATTTTTGTTTTAACTCCTAAGTAAGCCTATTGTATTTATGCCAGTAATGTCAGTTATGTCAGTAAATCATTCATTTGTATTCCCTTGGGGCAGCACGGTGGAACAGTGGTTAACCTCACAGCAGTAAGACCCTGGGTTCAACCCCCAGGCCTGAAGTTTGCATATATCTCCGGATTCCAACAGTCTTAACATTGGCAGCAGGTTTGACTATGAATGTGCATGAGCGCATTATTTGTCTCTATAATCTCTACGCGATGGGTAATAGACTCCCGACCTGTCCAGGATGTACCCCACCTTCACCCTGATGATTAGGATTGGTTCCAGCCTCCCCACAACCGTGACCAGGATAAATGGTATGGAAGATGGCTGTATGGATGTATCCTCTGGTTTTATGGTCTGCATTTAGATCCTCTATCCCATTTCCCTGAGCCCCCGACACCAAGGAGATGAATTCTAATAACTCTGGTAATCCCCTGACCTTTCCATTAGCACCACCAGCAGGACAGAGTTATCATCTGTCCAAATGTCAACATCTGGTTGATGGAATGAACAGAAGAAAAAAAAATCTGTAGCGAGAGTAGAAATGTTTTCTTTTGTTCTTTTTTTGCATTCCATCTTGTTTATTTGATGTAGTTTTTGTGTGATACCAAAACCTCCAAAATACCTAGGTCCAGGCCAAATCAAATACTTTGTGTATCTGCTCCAACTACACAACTCGGGGCAACATATACTGAATTGTTTCAGTTGGCAAGACTTCAAAACAAGACTCAGCTCACATCTTCGAGCAAACATGAGTCACTCTTCATCCAAATATTTCAGCAGGAAAGAGAGAGAGGAGGAGAGTTAGGACAGAGGTAAAGACAGCAGTTGTATGGCAGCGATCTCACTCTTGTCACCATCAAAGGTCACAATGAAAGATCTTTCATTTCTCCAGCTCTTTCTTTCCGCTACCATCTCCTCCTCCCTCTTACTGTCTCCTCTCAGAGTTGAGCTCTGCAGCGTGTGTGTGTGTGTGTGTGTGTGAGAGAGAGAGAGAGAGAGAGAGAGAGAGAAAGAGAGACAGAGAGAGTCAGGAGGAGACAAGTTGCAAACTTTCTTGTGCCTGTGTGTGTTGAGATGAGAGGGAAACTGAGATGAGGGTGTGTGTGTGTGTGTGTCTCAGAGCAAGAGCAGAGAAAGGAGATGAGAGGGGAGTGTAAGCTGTCATATTTGAGGTGAGATGCGGGTTCATGCCGGGGTTAGACTTTTCTCAGGGGTCTGGTAAACCTGCTGAATGAGAGATCTAAAAAACGTAAAGACAGAAGAAGATGGGGAGATTAACACTGTCCACACTCTGACACTGTATCGTCCGTATCCTTCCCTGCAGGCTCAATGCACGGCCGCATTCAGGAGTCCAGGAGAGGCAGAGTTCAGTCCGCAGACATGTCAGTCAAAAGCTATTTGTTCTGTCAGAAAAAGAAAAAAAAAACAACAAAACCCTACAAAAAAGGGAGAAGAAATGGATCTTCATGGAGACCTCAGGCATCCCTGTTACTATGTGCTACGCTGACTTCACAAAATCCATCTGCAGACTGCAAGACACACAATATCACCCACTTCATATTACGTCACACTGTTGTGCTCTCTGGTCCACTGATTAATTTAAGTGGCCATGCTAACTATCTGCTGAGTTAACTGCTTGTTACCTAGTTACCTAAACCCATTGAAACACACATTTACCAACTGAAACATCTCTTAAATTTTGACCCTGACAGGAGCATATCTTAATTCACCTCTTGAAACAGACATAGTCTTTTCAAGAGGCTGCCGTTCACCCGATCTCATCTCATTTTGACATGTCATGTATTTTCTACGTGATTTGATAAGAAAATTAAATCACACCCACGTAGAGTTACACTGCTCTCGGACTTCGGGCTCTTCACTGGAGGATTATGGGTCAAGGGAGAAGCCCTGACAGATGTGCACTACGGCTAGACAAGTTTTCTGTTGCCTCTCTTCCTCAGCCACATGGGAAAAATGAAATATAGTTTGATCTTGACAGTTTGTTTTTGACCGAAAAACTGTTTCAACCCAAGGTCTCTGTACTCATGCACCCTCCTCTTAATTTTTTAATTTGTTTTTTAACTTTCATTTCGACTCCTGTCATTGCAATTATGAACATCACGAGTGCACGAGTCTCTAGAGAAATGGTAACACAGCTTGAGAGAGATGCAGGTCCTGGTTTTGGAAGCAGATCCTGTGATTGAGAAAGGATTTCCTCTGAATTTTGTGAAGGATTATGACGCCTTTGTTAAGGAATATGCGAAGGAGTATTTGTTTTACCAGCTATTTGTCAGCCTCTACATCCCTCACCACGTTTTTTTTTGTTTTTCAAAGAGGAACTATCTAGCGCTCTCCCTTTCTTCATGATTTCAAAGTATGCCGACTTCTCAGCTTCTCCTGAGTGATGAAATACATCAAAGTGGCATGCTGGGAGATCTGTGAGACATGAAGGCCCGAGTAAATACGATGAGAGCGGTGATAAAAGTCAGTTCAGTGGTGTGTTGTGCCACTCGTGAACAAATTTGTTAGTGAAGTGAGGAGGAGGCTGCAACTGGAAAGGAAAGACTCTCCTTCAGCACAGAGCCTTAATGAAGAGCTCTTCCCATCAGACAAAGGCCTCAGACACACACACTTGTGCATTTGTATATAACTGCGCACACACACACACACACACACACACAGAAACAGAATAAAATCATCAGCCTGGTGACCGAGCGATGTCACTTCACATGGCGGGAGAGAAAACTAATTTGCTCCAGTCTTTCTGTAAGGTTTTTCCATTTTGTGTTTGTCCATTTCTCTCTATCTTTTCATGGAATGAGGAAATAATAAGCTGGGCATTTTTGAAAATATACAATGAGATTGGAATTGATTTGTTTTCCTGGTGATTTTGATTTTTTTGTTTGTTAGTTTGTTTTTTCCAATTTTCGTTTTCTATTTCTTTTTATTTGTCTCAGTTTGACTCGGGTTGGCTCTATTTGTCTCTCGGACATTAAATGACCATCAGGTCCATTTTTCGACCACTGACTGATGCCTGTCAGACCACTAAAGCTGGAAGGAGAGGAAACAGCCCTGAAACAGTGTTGACAGCTGCATTAATCGGTATTTTTATATCAGCAATGCAAAGTATGGAAGTTGTTTACAGTGGTAGACTCAAATTATCTCCCAAATACATACAAATACATACGTCATTTTAAAGTCGTTTTGAAACCAAAGGGATCTCTGATCGGACCAACATTTTACCTCTGTATCAGAAATAATCTCTGTAACCCCTGTCCATCATAGAAACTGCTCTAAACCCACTGTTCACATCCTGCCAGCACCGCACAGCAGACAGACAATATCAACAATTGATTATTTAACCCTGTGGGGCATTTAGCAGTTTAAGACAGATATTTTCTCATGAAGTATTGAGCACAAAAACACAGCTAAAGGGAGAGTGACTGAAGGCTGAAGACTTATATTTGGTCCAAATAAATGCTGATATTGCTACTCACCTGGGACTGTAGACCAGGCGACATCATCTGCAGCCTCACTTGATTACTGGAGTTTTCAAACTTGCTTGACATCAAATTTGGTTTTCTTGTTCACACAAAGCGACCGGTCCAGCCTCAGTGATGTCACACCTACCTACCAATGAAAAGCAACCAAATGTCAAAAAGGTAAAATTATAGCAACTAGCAGGTTAGCACAGATTTTCAGTTGATGTAGTCAACAAATGGGGACTTCAAGCAATTACAAAGAACTTTCTTTTCGTGTAGATTTTGGTGATCCCTATGGAGAAAAGTGGAAGGTTTATCTTTGCGGATCCTGTCCCAGTATCAGCCATGATGAAAATATAGCAATGAAATTGAGCTCAGTTTTTACTGGCTAGCGTAGCAACAACTCAATGCTAATTTATAACATAATAACATAATATAATAGGTGTGCTGTCTCTTCAGGTCTGACTGCCGTAAATCCTAAGTCCAGTGGACTACAGCCCTGCGAGGGACTGTTTTCTTCATCCCGCTGAATCTCTGACCATTACCGTCGCACCCGCAACATGTGTGTTACATTCCCGCCCGCTCTCGCAATGTGTATGTCCACTCCCACTTGCACCCGCAAAACGCTGAGAATTTATGCCCACACAATAATAGAGATGCATTGATTTTGTGTCTTCCCCTCTCCCGCAGGAGAAAACACACATTTTATAGGCTATTTTGGGGTTGTTTGTTTGGTTTCCCTGGCCTGCATGTCTTTTGACGCACTGGTCAGCGGGTCTTGGCAGTGACTGTTTTTTGTCGCCACGCCATGTCACTTTTCACACTTCCACACAGTCAAGAGAGAGAGAGAGAGAGAGAGAGAGAGAGAGAGAGAGAGAGAGAGAGAGAGTGTGTAAATATTC